>CM070840.1:9763984-9893984 GCA_036326025.1 Chrosomus eos
TTGGAAAGAAATTTAAACAATAAATACCGTTTTGTGGCTCTTTAATGTGCCGTGACAGATCGCTGTAGAGCGTCAGTTAAAGCTGCTCGTGAACCGATCATCTCTTCCTTCTAGTTCATGTATAGCATCAAATAAACATGAATGAATATAAGAAGGAATGTTGTTTTAACCGCGGAAAGGCGTCAGTATATTCAGTTTTTCAAGTTCAAATCCTCACATGTTAATCTACTAACTCTCCTGACTGCTTTGTCGGACAAAATGGCGGATGGCGAAGTATGATTGGTCAGAACACCTGTCAATCAAGCTCCACGCGAAGGGTCAATTCACAACGATTTAATAAAATAGTGTTCTCATGTTATGTAATATGACAGTCCCAAATTAATCATCGTTATTATTAGTCGTGCATTGCTTGAGCGGCGCGCGCTGAATGAATAACCGTTGAGCACTTTGCTAGCGCGTTATTTAACTCAAAGAAACGCATCCTATATTAGATTAATCAGATATATACAAAATAAACATAATATTACAAATTATATCTGCACAAAATGACGTGAATGCACAAGTGAACTTGAACTTGTGCCATTTCAGAATGACTCATGTCGTGGACGCGCTCTTCCTGGAACAACGCGACACGGCAACTAAACCCAAAAATTTACAATGTTTTATTACAATATTGTTCTCTTTATAATGTTATGTAATATGACAGTCCCTCCCAATAGTCATTATTAGTCGTGCATTGCCATTTGAGCTGAGCGCGCTAAAGAACACGCGCACGCAGATCATTAAAAAAAATAAATGCGACCAAATCATATGCTGGTGCGACCAACTGAGAAAGTTGGTAGCACCAGTGCAACCAGTGGAAAAGTTAGTCTGGAGCATAGACAGTAAAAGAAATGGACACAGCGACCCCGTTGATTTCAACGGAGAAAACTGAAGCCCAACATGGGCACTCACTTCCTGATAGCCAAGCGTACTGCGCATGTTCAAACTGAGCTTGACGACGGAGATGTGACGAGAGCAACCTAGTAGCTGCGCCGGCCGAAATCTGAATCATTCCCTTCCGAATCTTGCAGAGCCGGAGATCGTGAGTATTAGTTGTCCATGAGCTCGCAGCAGGAGCAACTTTATGACTATCTATGGGCTTCTCCCTTGACTGTATGCCTCCACGTCCCCCCGATTGCCCACGAGCTTCTACTTCTGTCTATACGGTCATTGATCTTCTGTGCGCCAGAGAGTCGCGGGGTTATTGTTAACTTCATGTGCACGAGAATGTGTTATCGCGGTAGTCTGCGAGAATGTGTGATCGCGGTTGTCTGCGAGAATTGATTATTGCGGGAGTCTGAAATAAGGTGTAATCGAGAGTGGATGGTAGAAAAATAAATAGATGTGTTTCTGGAACTACATCGTGTCTGTAGATGTTTTCATGGTAGCAGAGGATGGTTTCCAACTACAGAGTACCGCCTAAGCTTGACGAAGCCCGACCATACGAGTGCTGGAAAAATGAAGTTAGTATTTGGAGACTTGTTACGGACTTGGACAAGAAAAAGCAGGCACTCGCGGTGGTGCTGGGCCTCGAGGGGCGAGCCAGAGAGACCGCTTTGGAAATACCCGCGAACGATCTAAACAAAGACGATGGTATGGAAACCTTGCTAGCTAAGCTGGACGCGATATTCTTGAGAGAAGAAAAAGACCGCGCTTATGAAGCATACTCTCATTTCGACTCGATTTCCAAAGACAGCGCGGTGTCCATGACGGACTACATCATAGATTTTGAGCAGAGATACAACCGCATGAAGAAGTACGACATGACCCTGCCTGACGCCGTGTTAGCGTTTAAACTCCTGGACACAGCTTGTCTCGAGGAGAAGAGTAGGCAGCTAGCACTTACAGCGTGCACGGATTTGACATTCGCATCCATGAAGTCAGCGTTTGAAGCGGATTTTCGGAGGAAAAACTAGTGGAGCGAGCGGCGGCAGCGAGACTCAAGATGCGGCGTTTTTCACGGAGCAGAGGCCACCGGGCAAATTCAGATGGAACAACGGCCCGTCGCAGAGCAGACAGCGGCAGTCACAGCAAGGTACAAACCCACTCGACAAATATGGTAAGAGAACAAAATGCGTCATTTGTCAGAGCACGTACCATTGGGCTAAAGATTGTCCTCATCGGAGAAATGAAGTAAAGCTAGCAGAAGATGAAAATGTGGAAGAGTGTAATATTACACTATTTACAAAAGTCATGACGGACTCTGAGATCTTCCTAACTGAATCACTGGGATCAGCTATCATTGACACTGCATGCACACGTACTGTTTGTGGTGAGAAGTGGCTGGACAGTTACATGAAAGACCTGAGCCAAAGCCAAATAAACGAACTGCTGCAAACTGAATTTTCAAGCTGCAGACCTTTCAGATTTGGTGATGGTCAAGTGGTACACTCTAACAGAAAGGTGAAGCTTCCCGCTAAGATCGGACTAACAAAATGTCACATTGAAACGGAAGTTGTTCCTGTTGATATTCCTTTACTGCTGAGCAAAATGTCTTTAAAGAGAGCAGGAACTGTTTTAGACATGGAGAATGACAGAGTTGTCATGTTCAAGCAACCAGTGCCTCTTGAGCTCACTAGTTCGGGACACTATTGTGTTGACATTAGAGATGGTAATACTGAAGTGGACACCAATGAAAGTGAACTCCTTGTCGTTACAGCAGATATGTCTACAAAAGAGAAGCGTAAAGTTCTCCTGAAGCTCCACAAGCAGTTTGGCCACGCCTCCGCAGACCGGCTGCAGAGGCTCATTCTCAGCTCTGGAAATACTGATAAAGACTGTCCAGTTATTCTGCAAGAGATCATCCGTGACTGTGAGGTATGTCAAAGATATAGCAGGACAAAGCCCAAGCCTGCTGTTGGTTTGCCTTTAGCCTCAGAGTACAATGAGACGGTGGCAATGGATCTACATGAGTTGGAGCCTGGCGTATGGTACCTCCACATCATCGACCACTTCACACGCTTCAGTGCTGGAAATATTGTGAGAACAAAGAAAGCCTCGGAGATTGTCAACTCCTTCATTCACTCGTGGATAAGTGTTCATGGTGCCCCCAAACGAATATACACAGACAACGGTGGCGAGTTCAACAATGAGGAGATAAGAGAGATGGCAGAAAAATTCAACACTGAGGTGAAGACTACAGCGGGATACAGTCCTTGGAGCAACGGCCTACTGGAGAGACACAACATGACACTGACTGAGATCCTCCTTAAGGTGAAAAGGGAAAACGGGTGTGGCTGGCAGACTGCTCTAGACTGGGCTCTAATGGCCAAAAACAGTATGATCAATGTGCATGGTTATAGTCCACACCAGCTTGTGTTTGGTCACAATCCCAATCTTCCCTCCGTTTTGGTTGATAAACTGCCTGCTCTAGAGGGCACTTCTATGAGTACTAGAGTAGGACAGCACCTAGCAGCATTGCATGCTTCCAGAAGAGCATTCACAGAGGTGGAATGTTCAGAAAGAATAAGAAGAGCTTTACGAAAGCAGCTCAGGAGTACAGATGAAAAGTATGAGACAGGAGACAGAGTGTACTACAAACGTGCAGACAGTACAGAGTGGAAAGGCCCTGCTGTAGTTATCGGTCAGGATGGCTCTGTAGTGTTTATCAGACATGGTGGGATTCTTGTCAGAGTACACCAGTCCAGACTAAAAAAAGTCAATGCACAGGATGAGGATAAACAGGTACTACCTGATGCTCCTGAAAATAGTAAAGAGAGTGATAATGTAATACACACGAATGTGTCAGAGATTTCAGATGATGAAATGAGTGTTAATGGAGACGTGCAAATCTCTGAAAACGCAGAAACAGATGATAGAGAAGACGTGAGGCAAACTAATGAGACAGAGAGTGATGCTACTAAGACAGTGGGTTCCACTGGTGTCAAACTGAGAACAGGTCAGACAGTGACATTTACAAACAGAGATGATGGTACTAAGCACACTGCCAGAGTTTTAGGCAGAGCAGGAAAAGCAAAAGGGCAATATAAAAACTGGTACAACGTGCAGTATCTTGAACCAAATGGCAGCGAGGGTCAAAAGGAAGCTTTAGACATGTCAGATGTTGATGATCTTCTCACTGAATGTGATAACACCGATGCTGATGTACTCATTACCAAAGACATCTCTTTTGATGCTGCTAAACAGCAAGAGATTGAAAACTGGCAAAATAATAATGTTTATGAAGAGGTCACAGACAAGGGTCAAAGATGTATTTCTACTAGATGGGTCTGTACGTTGAAGGAAACTTCTGATGGTATTGTTCCCAAAGCTCGCCTTGTGGCGAGAGGTTTTGAAGAAGTCAATATTCATGAATTACAAAAAGATTCTCCCACATGTGCATCAGAGTCACTCAGGCTGCTGTTAGCTGTTATTTGTCAAAACAAATGGAAAGTGAATTCTATGGATATTAAGTCTGCCTTTTTGCAGGGAATGGAACTCTCAAGAGACATTTACATTCGTCCTCCACCAGAAGCAGGCGTAGACAATGTGTTGTGGAAACTAAAGAAATGTGTGTATGGACTTGCAGACGCTTCCCTCTACTGGTACAACAAGGTCAAAGAACTCATGCTGAACAGTGGTGGTAAAATGTCACGGGTTGATCCTGCAGTGTTCTATTGGCAGAATGAGCAGTCTGAGGTGACAGGAGTACTGGCATGCCATGTGGATGATTTTTTTTGGGCAGGTTCAGAGCACTTTGTAACTAATGTCATCCCTGTACTTAAATCTGCATTTCACGTGGGTCGTGAAGAACATGGGAGTTTTTCATACGTGGGGATGGACATTGCTACTGTGGGTGGTGTAGTGCAGGTGCATCAGCACAGTTACATTGACAACTTACAACCAGTTCATTTACAGGCAGCACGTGCTGTACAGAGAGAGGCTCCACTAAACGAGAAAGAAAGAGAACAACTCAGGTCCAAAATAGGACAGATTCTGTGGGTTGCTAAACAAACTAGACCAGATGTTATGTTTGACACATGTAGCCTAGCATCCAACATTAAGAATGCTACTGTCCAGTCCATACATGAAGTGAACAAAGTGATCCGTAAACTTAAGTCAGAGAAGGTCACACTTAAGTTTCAACACTTGGGCAACAGTGATGATTTGTGTTTGGTGGTTTTCAGTGATGCTTCCCTGGGCAATCTTCCAGATGGAGGTACACAGGGAGGGGCTTTAATTGCCCTCATGGAAAAAACAGGAAAGTTCTCTCCTCTGTTTTGGCAGTCCAAGAAAATCAGACGTGTGGTAAGAAACACGCTGGCAGGAGAAACCCTTGCCATGTCAGATGGTATTGACAATGCTATGTTCTTGGCGATGCTCTACTCTGAGCTTACCACTGGTAAAGCTGATCTTAATGCTCTTCCTCTTATTTGTGTTACTGATAACCATTCCCTGTTTGACGCTCTTAAGTCTACAAAACAGGTCACAGAGAAGAGACTAAGATTAGAAATAAGTAGTGTCAAAGAGCTCCTACATGCTAACAAAATCAAAGAAGTGCGTTGGTCAGAAGCCAAGTCACAACTTGCTGACTGTTTGACGAAGAAAGGTGCCTCCTCACTTATGCTTCTTAAAGCGCTGTATGAGGGTGTATGGAAATTGTAATATCTGAACTATTGAGCATTCATCTTGGTACATTTTTTTTTGTTTGTTTAAATACTTAAGCTCACTTAAATGTTACTGTGTTCTGTAAATCGTTTGTATTTGGTGACAATGTTTTATATGTCAAAGTCATCTTTTCATTTGTTTTTTTTATTTAAAGAAGAGAGGGAGATTGTTAACTTCATGTGCACGAGAATGTGTTATCGCGGTAGTCTGCGAGAATGTGTGATCGCGGTTGTCTGCGAGAATTGATTATTGCGGGAGTCTGAAATAAGGTGTAATCGAGAGTGGATGGTAGAAAAATAAATAGATGTGTTTCTGGAACTACATCGTGTCTGTAGATGTTTTCAGTTATGACGCAGTCGTTAGCCTATATTTACAAAAACGGCTTCTAAATCGGCCATAACGTAAGACACAGTAATGGAGCCTTTTATACATTGTTGTGTTTCTTTAGAAATAAATAATGGACAAATGAAGTCTTTGGACGTCTCAGATGTAAAGTTATTCACTGTCAAAGTGACGCCAAAATGAATGGGAGTCAATGGAATGCTAACAGGTGATAGCCAGCTACAATGGCGGCGCCCGGAGAGGCTTCAGTTTCCGGTTGATGGATTACCCCCTTGGTCTGGAGCCCCGTTTTGTTATACATTTGGAGTTGACAGTAAATGTAAACGTAGAACATGACATGTACCTTATGAAAGTAGATGTATCCTTGTGTCAGCTCATCAGAACCTTCACCTGAGAAAATCACAACGCTGTCTGTATTCTCACGGATGTACTTTGATATCAGGAACATACCTGCACAGAAAAAAAAAAAAAAAAAAAAAAACTGAATACAAAGCTTTTTCTGAAAAGCACTGTTGCCACCTTGTGGCTATAACCTGAGCTAGAAAATTGCGAAATATATATAATTTATCCTACAGAAAATACATTATTCAAAAGAATAATACATCATTCGAAATTTTATTTGTGTGCACTCGAAATAACAATGTCAAACTTTTGTAAAATAATGAAAACAAACAGGATGCTCTTTCTGCCATCTCGGCCTCAGCGTGTGAAAATAAACCGAAAACTCAGTGTATACTTGCCTCACAGAGATGAGAAATGCACAGGGATTAAAGTGAAAAAAAGTCTTCTGACTGAAATTTTTTTCAGGCCAAGTCATATTCCTGTAACTTTATTTAAATAGTCGAGACCAATGGCGTTTTAAGGGGAGATGTTTTAAACCGATTTAATATTGCCAGTTTGCGTATTTTTAAAGCTATTTTAATCTATGAAAAACAATTACTTATCTTGACAAATAGCCTAATCAACCATCTACATAACTTTTCAGTGCATGTTTTTCTTTTAGGGCTGGGAAAAAATTAATCGTGATTAATCGCATCCAAAATAAAAGTTTTGTTTAAAATATGTGTGTGTGTAGTGTGTATAATTATTTTGTATATATAAATACACACACATGAATGTATATATTTAAGAAAAATGTGTTTTTTATATACAATATAAATTATGTATAAATATATATACAGTATATACATGCAAATATTTCTTAAATATATACATGCATATGTGTGTATTTATATATACAAAATAATTACACACTACACACACATTTTATGTAAACAAAACTTTTATTTTGGATGCGATTAATCACGATTAATTTTTTCCCAGCTCTATTTTATTTATATTATAGGACCAAACAATACTAAACTATATTAATCTATCATTTGTTCCATGTCAAATCGTTTTGGCTGAGGGCAAAGTGAAGTTTCATAACTTTATATATTTAGGCTATTTAACTTTAACTTTGTAGTCTATTAGAGAGCTGACTTATGTTTGACTGAATTGTTTGCTTTATTTCTCATTGTATAGCTTATTATAGCCTACCTATTAGGCTACTTATACTTTTGAACGGGATATTATTGATCATTAAAACTGACATACAAAAAGAGACAGGGTTGTGTAATTTTATATATTCTAAAATAAAATATATAAAATATTCTTTATAGATATATTTACTATGCATTCTCGCATAGCCTATGTGTAGGCTACATGCATAACACAATAAAACGATACAACCCTGTCTGTTTGTAAATGTCAGTTTTAATGATCAATGATTCATATTTTTAAAATGAAAACAAAAAGAAGCAGGGTTATGTTTTATATTTCGTGTTGTTATAAATGCAGTGAAGATAATCAATGTTGCCTGAACCACATTTGTGTGGCCATTAATATGTTTATGATAATATGTTCATTTATAAATGAAAAGAGGCAGAGTGGTGTTTTATAACATATTTCGTTTTCTGGTTGCCTAAAATATAAAGAGATAACCGGAGTAGCCAGAGCGAGCTGAGTGACGCGATCAAGAACGCACTGTTGCATTAGCAGAATAACCGGACTCGCGTCCTCTCGTCCTCGGAAGTTCATTCTCCTGAGTCGAACTTGGCAAGTCCGAACTACCAAGGAAGCAAGTCCGAGGTTTGCGTATTGGTATTGAGAAACGGCCAATATTGACCCGCGTTCTGTTTTCTATCATGCGCCGTGCACGTTTGCGATGACGTAATATGCACGCAAACGCACCAGTTTGAAATCAAGTTGAATGTGAAACCAGACCAACGCTGCGGGGGGCGCCGGGAACAAACGCGCTCGGGCTCGGACCGCAGCAAACGAGCTGTAGCCGGACATGCACTTCTCCCCGTGAGCGGGAACGTAAAACCCGGAGTGGACCATGAGCGAAGTGATTACAGAATGCTTAGAGTGGAAAGAGGAACGTGCTTTCGCTCCACTCCCGGCTTTATCACATCCCCCTCAGCAGAGTTCATACACCTCGTCTTTCCTTCATTTAAGACCTATTCAAACTAAAACTAAGAAATGTATCACACTATTTGAGAAATGAAAGCCTATTTACGGCCTTAAAATTATGAAAAGTTAATTTAAGACATAAGGACAGACGGGAACCCTGCAATTGACGGAAATCCGTCATAGACTCGCTGCAATTAACGGAAAGCCGTCGTAGCGACGGAGAACTTTAATCCCTGAATGCATCTATAGAAAGCTTGAAATGTCTACTTTTAAATTAACCAATTCAAATGGAGAACAAACCTTCTCAGATTATGTAATCCATATGAAAAATGCATATAGACAACCACTACTGAGATGAGTCAGCTTCGTTGACTTAAATCTCTGCATCAGAAAACACAATTTTATCAATAAATTATTAAATTGTTCAGAAAGTCTCCTTGCTGTTTTTTTATAACATTCATAATCGGTGTGCAACGGAAACCACGAGTGTGTGTGCACGATTGCTGAAGGTCCAATTTGTAACAATTTTGTAATAAAATATCCAAAAATCTGTGATATATTTCCTGCAGTTGTGTACTTACAATATCCCAAAAGTCTCCAAAGATTTTTTATTTCAGAGAAATTCCAATTTTAAAGAAGTGGCGGTCCCGGCCAACAAATGTCGCCTGTCAATGACGCAATATCCGCGCAATCCTCGGTTTCCGCTCGAACTTCCATAGCCATGATGTAACCATGGCGACAGACATGGACAACTGCGTAATGCGTGACGTTTAGCGGCACAAAGTTCTTGTTTCGTTCAAACATAAACCATGGCAAGCAGACTTTTGGACAAACAAGGAGAACTAAAATGAGGATCAATATCAGCGGGGCGTTTTTGAGATGCCGAGAGCTCCACGTCCACGACTAAAGCCTAGTTCACACTACATGATTTTAAGCCCGATTTAAGCCCGATTTGCAAATCGTTGAGTCGCCGACAAGTCAGGGTGTTATCGCGTGCAAATCGCGGGCGATTAGCGGAAGATTAACGCTCGCCAATCTGTTAGTGTGAAAGAGCCAACAACGCATCAAAGACGCTCACAGACACCTCGCAGACGCGTCGCCGAGCCCAGAAAAATATCTAGCATGCTAGATATCCAGAGCTGTCGCGCGACTCAATCTCAGTGATGTCATGAGCTAGAGCCAATCAGAGCAAGGCATGGGTTGAGGCAACCAAAATAATATGATGGATTCGGCTTTGTTATTGGATGGCATTAGCATTTATGATAAGAAATGCAATAATAAACATATTCACCAGATTTTTCAAAAAAGAGATCTAATGTGCCCTAGAGGCAGATCCCATTGGGCTGCCTCTATTGGAAATATTGAATGGAGAAAAGCGTGGTTATTACCACATAAATATTTTATCCCTAACAAGACCAAAGAAGTCCACTTTAAAATATTACATAAGATATATCCTGTTAATGCAACGGTGTCCAAATATATTGATATTTCTAGTACCTGTTCTTTTTGCGGTGACGAAGATGAAACATTAATACACTTATTTTTTTCTTGCAAATTGGTTCAGAAATTTTGGTCTAGCATATTTTCTCATTTAAATAAAACCCCCATTCATGCACACTCTTTTAATTTGAAAGATATTATTTGTTATTATACTGATTCCCACACATCCAAAGAATACATTTTTAATTTTTTTATTTTATTTGGAAAAAATTTCATCCATAAACAGAAATTTATGGGATCACTTCCTATTTTCTCACATTTTTTGGCTGAAGTAGACTCACTTCTTAAATCTTTTAATTTAACTAGCAATAAAAAATGTGATAGATTCCTGAACATATATGAACAATTATTTTGTAATGGCTCTGATATTCAGGATTAAACAGCTTTATATCATATATTGTTTATTTTATTTGTATTATTTTTATGTTTTATAATTATTTTTATGGCACTTAATTTGGAATTATCCTGTATAATTTGTCTTTTGTTTTACCTCTTTAATGTTATCCTGAATATATTTGTATATTTACACGTTTCTTTAAAAATTGTATATTTTACATGTTTCAATATAAAAAAAAAAAAAAAAAAAAAAAAAAAAAGGCATGGGTTGAGGTCACCGGGTAAATAGCATGGTAAATACCGGTAAATACGCGAAATGCGCGATTTTCAAACAAACACGACCAAGACGAGTTTACAGAAAGATGAGCAACATGTCGTCAAGAAAGCAATGGACTCAACAGCAAATTTTAGGAGCAAAGTTTAATCGAACTGTGGAAGGAGCATTCATGCCTTTATGATGTTGGACATGAGATGTGAGAAAGAGAAAAGGTGGATGGAAATTACAAACGCCCTCAAACACCCAGGTAAAGCAAAATGTTATAGGTTGAAATGTACATAAAATCTTACTGTAATTCTGTTTATTGTCATTTCCGGTTCGTTTTATCGCGTGATTTTTCGTGACAAAACGTGGTTTGTAGACGAGATAGAATCGTTGGGTGACAGAGTTGTTGTCAAATCCTGTAGTGCGTCAGCTCCAGTTGCGGATCAATCACGATGTGTCGTTTGGTGTGAACGGCTCAACAACTTGAACACTCCTGATTTCACAGAGAGCAAGTCATGTAGTGTGAACTGCACAGTTCAGCCCTACGTTTTAAAATCATGTAGTGTGAACTAGGCTTAACTTGGACTCGACAGAGCTTCACGAGTCACGACTTGACAGCTTTATTAGACAGGTGAGCAAATGTACATAAAACAAATCAATGTTAACGTTAGCTCAACATGATGACATGTTAGAATATGGTCAGTACGTTTTTCTAATCTTGATCTAACGTTAGCAGCTAATTTCGTTTAGAAAACGAACTAACACGTAGAATAACTTTCAACACATTTAAATGCCGATTAGTGTGATAGTGTAACATTAGACCAAGTGAAACAGCGCTGTGTTCCCTCACAACAAGTTTAATTCGTCTAATAAACTGACCTGTGCGAGTAATCCAGCACTTGCGTGTAGTTCTGTAGAATTAAATGTCCTTATTCCTTTATATCCGCGGGACTCGCGTGTGATATCTGTCTCTTTAGCAATCGCGACCTGCTTCACACCACTGTAATGTTAAACAACATGAATGTTGTTACTCATCCATTAACGTTATTAGATCCATCAGCTTGACAGCAAGTCCCGTCATTCAGCTCGTCACTGCGTAATTAACATACGCCTTTGTTATTGTTGGAAACTGCGCCCTCTGGTGGCCAAAAAAGTTACATATTGTATCTTTAAAGGATCATTATTGATTTTCAGTGGTCACCAACCTCGGTCCTGGAGGGCCGGTGTCCTGCAGAGTTTAGCTCCAACCAGGTCCAACACACCTGCCTGACAGTTTCTATTATGCCTAGTGAGACCTTGATTAGCTGGTTCAGGTGTGTTTAATTGGGGTTGGAGCTAAACTCTGCAGGACACCGGCCCTCCAGGACCGAGGTTGGTGACCCATGATCATTACGGTTTAATTCATTTAAAGATGTAATATGTAAATTCTGGCACTCTAGCGAATAATAAACAAAACTGCATCTTGTGGAAGAACATTGTAGTCAGAGCAACTGTTTATGTCTATGAGTCACGCAGTTACTGGGCTCCAATAGTCCAAATATAAACATTTATTATTCAGGATAACACAAAAACGGATGTGGATTCATGATGTACTCGCTCTATGTAACATTTGTGTAAAATGTATATATTGAGCAACAGTAAACATGCGATCAGTCAACTAATTGCTTAAATGCACCACTAGTCGACAAGAAAATAAAAAAATCATTACTCGTGAGTAGCCCTAGTTCTTTCTACTCCTATAATTAGTCTGAACTCCTGTACTCACCAACAGAAGCACGCACAGTAGTGATGTCAAAACTCTCCAAGTGAAAGATGACTTCGTCCACCGCGCGGATACCCTCCTCGGGCGTGAAGTTCACCTCATGGTGTTCGCTGCCAATGTAGGCTGCCACCTGCCACACAACACCAGTTATAACCAGCATGATCTGCTACTAAATACTCAAAACCACATATGGCATTTGATTCAACTGATTTTTAAACTGGAATACAGGGTATATGCAGGAATCTTGAAGTTAATTTTAATACCTTTTCAAGACTTTTTCAAGACCTTCTCAATATCTTTTAATACCTCACCGCCACTTCAAGCTGTAACCATTTACATCAGTGATACTTTTAACTTAACAGTTTTAGTTTGTGATAAAGACTATAGACCACTCTGATACAAAAAAATCAAATAGGCTGGGATAGTAAATCACCAACCTTCTCTTAAAACATTTTGGTGCGTTGTAATACGCGTGATTTTTTTTTTTCCGCCCTGCAACCGATTTTATTGGTTTAGGTTACGGTGACGGGTAGGATTAGGGATCAGTGTTTGGTGTAGCCAATCAGTACAGTGATTGACATGACAGAGAGGCAATTTACGAACGCACCCAAAATAGCCAGGTTTTTTATGTACCTGTTCGTTTTTTTTTTTTATAAAAATGACTAAATTCGCACACTTTTACCATGTTTTTGGGACTCAAACTGTTGGACCGCTAATTCAGAAAAAAAACTTTCAAAATGTAAGACTTTATAAACCCGTGATAAGACTTTTTAATACTTTTTAAGGGTCTTAATTTTCCCAAAATTGATTTATCACCTTTTAATACTTTTCAAGACCCCGCGGATACCCTGGAATAAAACGATCCAAAAAAAAATGATGATCCTCTTTTGCCTCTAATAAAAATTAAATCATTGATGTGCAACCGTTTCATCTTTTACTGATAGCATCTCAAAAATGTGTTTTAGACTTTCATGGCCCTTTAAACCATGGAGATTTTATTTTGGTGGGTTTACTTTAAGTTTCTTACATTTACTTTTTGAAGTTTCTATGACAACCTGCTTGATCCAGTGCAGACCAAATTTCATGTTTTTATGGACATATCATACTCTAATTCTACAAACATATACCAGTACTGTATTTGCACACATATTTCATCGTGTCTTCTTCAAATGAAATGTCCAAATAAGCACATTAATACAGTGGTACATCTGATGACGTTGACCAAAAATTTGAAGAATGGACAAAAAAAATTATGCCTTTATTCTTTTGTAGTTTGTTATTATATTTTTAAAATGCATAATGATGCCCCCTACTCTTTTTTTCACTGAAAAAAAAGTGGTTGAGTCCACTTTAAAGTACAGACATAAAGCCATTGCAAAAATTAAAAAGGTAAAAGATTAATACTTTTACTTTTGCTCTTAAAGTGCACAATTTTCTTCAGAAACTACATTTTTCCCTGTAGTATCCAAGAATGGTATAAACCTTCGATATTTTTAAGGTATTTTATCGAGGTTAGAAATTCCACAATCATGACAACACTAGCATCTAATGCTTTTAAGACAACACAAAGTGCACTATCTATAGAAAGTAGGGATGGGACGATTACCGGTTTCACGCTAAAATGTCCTGGCGGTTAGTATTATCGTTTAAAATTTAATGATCATAAAACCGTGTTTGATTATCGTGATCTTGAAAACTCGCGGTAAATCCTGTCCAGCCAGAATCAGTCTGACGCAGGCGCGCGCATGCAACGTCGTTTTTTGCGCGAGAAGACATGGCGGAAGGCAGTGACAGCGCACGGGAGATTTTTCTGCCATCCAAGAGGACAAAATCGGAGGTATGGTCGTATTTTGGCTATTACAAGAGTCCCGAGGACAATTTAATCGAGGATGGGCACCCTGTCTGCAAATCTTGCAAGAGGAAAGTCGCTGCAAAAGGGGGAAACGCATCAAATCTGCTAAGTCATCTAGCCTACGTGACAACCACCCACTGAGTTAACTTTTACCTTAATACCACAACTAACTTGGGCAAATAATTAGACAAAAATATTGATTGGAGAGGAATTATTTAATTATCTCACTTGTAATTATTGCAAAGCTTCCGCGAAGAGAAAAGTTTTACAGCAAGTGGATTTGAGCCAAGACGAACGAACATATTCAAACTATTAAGGGTGACATAAGGGATCATCTATTGTATTCATTCATAGTAAACTTATTACACAGTTTTATTTTTTATTTTTACCACAGAAATAATTTCAGGGACATGAAATATTGAATTGTGATTAAGTTAATGTTTTTAAATCTTGCCGGTTTATAAATCAGTTACAGTGTTACAAGTTACAGTGTCCAAAATCAATCGTTAAGAAAATGTGATCACTACAACAATATTGTAGTAGTATTAATACTAAATTACTCTGATTTAATTTTCAATACAATCAAAACTGAGACGCAAGACATACACATTTCAATGAAACCAGAGATGATCTGCGGTGATCCGATACATGGATGTGCGCTGTGTTATAATGCGTTGCTATTGAGTATTATAAGTATTCCAGTAGTTTAGTCACCCCCTGACCCAACCAACATATTTTGTTCGTTTAAAATGTGTGTGTGTGTGTGTGTGTGTGTGTGTGTGTGTGTGTGTGTGTGTGTGTGTGTGTGTGTGTGTGTGTGTGTGAGTGAGTGAGAGATTCAGTCATACACACATCCATGAATATTATTAGCATTATTAATGATAGGGTTTAATGATGGGTTCATTAAAACCTGCACTAGGAAAACTTACTGTGCAATGATACCTCTCACTCTCAGGGCTCCATGTTAATGTTAATATAATGTTTATGCTTAAAAAAAGTGCATATAGCTGCTAATTGTATTTTGTTGTTGTTGATTTTCACATTTTAAACTTGTTGAAATGTTTTCAGTGTGAGCATCAGTTCTTTTTGAACATTTCCATCTCATTTTAACAAAACCGTGATAATATTGATAATCGTGATAACTTTGGTCACTATAATCGTGATATGAAATTTTCATACCGTCCCATCCCTAATAGAAAGTGCAACATATGTTCAGGCTATAGAAGCATAAAGTGCATATGATATGCTGAATGTAGTCTCACTTACCTTGCGGGCAGCAAGAAGATCTGGGCTGTCATCTGCACCAATGGCAAATGTCTGAATGGGATACTGAAGCTCTTCTTCTTTGGCCAGTTTCACGAGTGTCGCAGCAACCAGACTGGAATCGAGACCACCTGGAAATGAAAACATCATGGATAGGGTGAATGTAATAAAAAAGTCACAGTAACAAACCCACTTAAAGCAAACAACAGAAAGAGCAGCACAGGCACCTGAGAGGAGGCAGCCGATTCTTCTGTGAGCCATCAAGCGTTTCTTTACAGCATTTTCAAACAGGATCCTAATGTTGCTCTTGACCGTCTCCAATTCAAAGCCTGATGACAAGGGAAAAAAAAGTATTTCTTTTTAGTTTTCGTTGATTGTAAGCAGACGTACAGTGCTCCTTGAAAGTTTGTGAACCTTTTAGAATTTTCTATATTTTTGAATAAATATGATCCAAAATATAAGATATTCACACGAATAGCCATCATTGATGGAACAATGAATTCTGAATTATACTAGCAAATAGTCCATGAACTGAATCTTCAGAGAAAGTGGGTCACGAAGCATGACAACGACCCCAAGCACACAAGATGTTCTACCAAATAATGGTTAAAGAAGAACAAAAGTTAATGTTTTGGAATGGCTGAGTAACAGTACAGACTAGGGATGGGACGAAATATCGTTTGACGAAATATCGCGATACAAAACGTGACGAAACGCATCGAGGTCGAAAAAAATGGATCGCGAAATAAAGATAGATGGCACTGCTGCATGATTTGCGTAGTATATAAATAATTTAGTGTATTATATGTGTGTGTGTATGATGGGGCAGACATACAGTCTATGGTGGCAGGCTGGCAGCACCATCTGCTGATCAAGCAGGGTAAAACTAAATGGAAAAAAAAAAAGATATCCGGGGAACGGTGCGGTACGTCATCACGTCAAGAAAGCGCATGTTGCAACAACAACACTGCAGTCTACAGCGAGCTAACAAATATTAGCATTAGCACCAACTGCCTTGCCCCCAAACAGCAGACCATGGAATCAAATGAGGTCGAAATTGAGGACGCAACTTGCCGGTGTGTCTATGTGAGCACGCGCGCGTGCGTGTCCTGAAAGATGCGAGACCCGGGCTATACTGCGCGCATACATAGCGAGCGCACGGGAGAGAGCGCGGGAGACACTCGCAAGGTCTCTCGCTCTCCCTTTTTTTTGCCGTGCGTGCGCGCGCGCGCGCTATGTTTGTGCGCGCAGTATGTTCTGTCTCGCACGCGCGTTATAGATTCCGGGAGATTTGAACTAATTTGCGGGCATCAGGGAGACGCTATCAATATGCAGGAGACTCCCGGAACTTCAAGGAGACTTGGGATGTCTGTTATATTATTTTCTTTTTTTTTCCTTTTTTGATATCGTATCGTGACGTATCGTATCGTGACCCTGGCATATCGAGGTGCATCGTATCGTGAGTTTAAGTGTATCGTCCCATCCCTAGTACAGACCATAATCAAATTGAAATGTTGTAGAAAGACTTGAAGCAAGCAGTTCATGTTAGAAACCCAGCAACATCCCAGAGTTGAAGCTGTTCTGTACTGAGGAATGGGCTAAAATTCCTCCAAGTCTCTGTGCAAGACTGATCAGCAGTTACCAGAAATGTTTAGTTGCCATTATTGCCGCACAAGGGGAGTCACACCAAATACTGAGTATTTTACAGAGTATATATATTTGCGTCTCATTTGTTTGATTGGGTTCTCTTTTTACTCGTTTCCACCGAGCGGTATGGTTCAGTTCAGTGCGATTCGGGATGATAAAAAAAAGAAAAGTGGTACGAGTATGGAATTTTGGTACGATTCACAACTTTTGGCAATGGAAACAGAAATAATTCCACACCATACTGTAATACGGTCTACTTTTGTGAACATCTGATGTTGTTTTGGGTCATATTAATGCAGAAATATAGAACATTCTAAAAGATTCATAAACTTTCAAGCAGCACCTGTATACTACAATGATTGGAAAGTTCCAGAAATGTTTTTCCATTCATGTTTCATAGACATTTAAATGCAAAGAAAAACAAGGCGACAACACTGTTGTGTGTGCCTACCCTGAAACACAGAGAATGTAAAAATAGTCCAGATTGCTTGTACATTTATATCACTGTATGACATCTACTGTACCTGTGCCAAGGCCCTGAAGGTTGTTATAGGAGGCATGTTTAGGTTCAGCTGAGCAACAGTGGAAGCGATCCATCCTAACAGACTTCACTTTTCCATTGAGCTTTAAGTCAAACTCCTCAAAGTGTCCTGGGGGGAAGGGGGTGATCTTTGGAGGGGTGGACATGGAGTGTTTGATCTCGGTCAAACCTGTTAGGATTAAATTACAGTGAAAATGTGATGCTGTTCAAATCATTCTGCAATAAATGTGTGCTCAAAGTATTGCACCAGGAGATATGAACGAAACTAAATGAAAATAATTACATAGAAGCACGGAAAACCAGGATTTTTGTTTTCGTAGGGCTGCACAATTTTGATCAGTATTACTAAGATTAATAAAATAAAAATATTACAAATGTAATTGTAAAATAAAATAAAAAAACACTACGTTTTTTTTTCCCAGTACGTCTGTGAAATTACAATGCTAATATTTATGGCTGTCTTAATTTCTTTATTTTCAGACTTTAAACCATTGAGCATTTATTTTAGTGTATTTTAACCCTTAACTGTCACCCCTCTTTTTTAAGAATAGACATGAAAATGCACTATCCAAACTTAAACTGTTGTAATTCAAGAATGCTTTGGAATATAGACCTAAGTTTGTTCTTGTTTTAAAGTCTGAAAGCACTTCAAAACATTAAAGTATGAAAAAGTTATGGAACCTTACATTTTAACTCTAAAATTACTTTAAAACCATGTCTAACCAAGTTGTTCCAAATTTGATATTAAGTTGATCTCATAGGAACTCTAATTTGTGATTAGGTGATGTACCAAAAATAGCCAACAGGTGTTGAAAATTTTTTTTTTTTTAATGACGTGTTCTGCTGTAAAAAATAAATATGTGTGTTCAAATTTCACTACTATCATAAAACAGTAGCCAAATATGGAACCTTGATGCCTTTTTAAAGATACAGTGAATTGAGAGGGTATTCAGACGCCAGATTATGAGCTGCAGGCATGTAAAAGAACAGTGCCGTGTTTCATTCAGAATCATGCATTCATTTATTAATTTAAATAAGTATTGCGATTTGATAGTCACACTTATCTGTATCGGGATTAGGGGTGGGGATCTCTAAGCACCTCACGACTCGATTCAGAAGGCTGCGATGGGATGCTAAAACGATTATCGATGCATCTTTTTTGTGTGCGACTACTTGGTACTTTTACCTCAAAGTATTTATAATGACCCATAAAGAATTAACTTCCAATATATTTTATTAATAAAACAAATGGAATTGATTTGGCAAGTCAACTGTATGGTTACATTTGAACCAAAGGTAATGTGTGCCTGTGCTAGCTTTTATACTTTTAGTCAATGAATACAAACTTCAGCATATTCTGAATCTCTAACATAAAATAGACTTCTACCCAACATCCTCCTGTTATGTGCAATGAGCAATATAATCCTTCAGAATATTGCTGTAGCAAAATCACAAACAGCTTTCATACAAAAATATAGAATTATGTACCAGCAGCTTTCATACAAAAATAATGCTTATGGACCTGCACATATTCTAAATAATAAGTAACAAAGCAGCTCTTATACACAAATAAATGATAAGACTAATAATAAATAATAAGAGTCTAAGACTTATGACTTGAAATTGTTGCTGTATACCACAATCAAAAACAGCTTATACAAAAAAAAAAGAAAAAAAAGTAAATGAACATTTGCAGAGAGCGCAGTCAAAATGTAACTTTTTGTGACTGGAATTGAACTGATGCACACTGCAAACCTACGTAGAACAGATCTGTTTACAGCATATTGATGTGAAAAAACAAAACAAAGCAGCTCTCATATAAAAATAGAAAAAAAGGCCACAATGAAATTGCCAATTTTCCACAAGTTAGCTTTTAACGAAGAGGGTGGCGTTCGGATTTCGCGCTATGCCATCATGCGTCTGTTATGCACACGCCACAGACTGTCCGGCCGCTGCACTTCCTGCGCTTCAGAGTTACACCTTTTGCGTTCCGTCAATATTACGTTATTAGAAAAAAATCTTTTAGAAAATCGATTTTTGACATTTGTGAATCGATTCAGAATTGGTCACGTCCGCATCGCGATGTATCTATAATTAGATTCCCCCACCCAGAGTCCTGCACGGGTTCAGGTACCCGCGGGTACCCGACGGGTGACCCGCAAATTTTGCTCACACGGGTGAAAAATATCCAACTGTGTCGGATACGGATGCGGGTCGGACACGGGGAAACGCGGGTCTAAACACGGGCTCAAAACTGTCACGTGCAAATGTAAAAATAAATGCATATTTTTAGGAACACATCTTCAAAACTAGTGTAAGGCTGTTTATACCTAGTTAAGTATAATGCACAGGCCGGTGTATGTACTATGTAGGCAAGGCAAGGCAAGGCAAGTTTATTTATATAGCACATTTCATACACAATGGTAATTCAAAGTGCTTTACATAGGAGAAAAATAAAATAATCAAAACAAATAAGAAAAATTAAAACAGTTTAGAATAAAAAATAAAATAAAGTACAGTAAAAACAGTCGGACGAACAGTGGCACAGTGCTCATTCAGTAAATGCATAGCTAAACAGAAGTGTTTTGAGTCTGGATTTGAATGTGACTACTGTAGGAGCACATCTGATCTCTTCTGGAAGCTGGTTCCAGCTGCGGCTGGCATAATAGCTAAAAGCAGACTCTCCTTGCTTAGAGTGAACCCTTGGTATTTCTAACTGATGCGATCCTAATGATCTGAGTGATCTGTTGGGTTTATATTCAGTGAGCATATCTGCAATATATTGAGGTCCTAGCCCATTGAATGATTTATATACCAGTAATAATACTTTAAAATCAATCCTAAATGTAACTGGGAGCCAGTGTAAAGACCTGAGGACTGGTGTGATATGTTCATATTTTCTGGTTCTGCTCAGAATCCTGGCAGCAGCGTTCTGTATGAGCTGCAACTGTCTTATGGTCTTTTTAGGAAGGCCAGTGAGGAGTCCATTACAATAATCCACCCTGCTGGTGATGAAAGCATGCACAAGTTTCTCTAAGTCTTGACTGGAAACAAAGCATCTAATTCTTGCAATATTTTTCAGATGATAGTATGCTGATTTAGTAATTGCTTTGACATGACTACTGAAACTAAGGTCTGACTCTAGAGACACACCAAGATTCCTGACTTGATTTTTAGTTGTTAGACCTCTAGAGTGAAGGTATGCATTCACCTTGAGAACTTCATCTTTGTTTCCAAACGCAATGACTTCAGTTTTGTCTTTGTTTAACTGAAGAAAGTTTTGGCACATCCAACCATTTACTTCATCAATGCATTGGCACAGGGAGTCAATGGGGCTGTAATCGTTAGGCGATAGGGCTAAGTAGAGCTGTGTGTCGTCTGCATAGCTGTGGTAAGAGATTTGGTTCTTTCTCATTATTTGGCTCATTGGGAGCATATACAGGTTGAATAGGAGTGGCGCAAGAATTGAGCCCTGGGGGACTCCGCATATCATGGATGTCCACTCAGACTTATGGTCTCCTATACTCACATAATAACCTCTCCCTTCTAAGTATGACCTGAACCATTTTAGGACTATCCCAGAAAGCCCCACCCAGTTTTCCAGCCTGTCAATAAGTATGTTGTGATCGACAGTGTCAAATGCGGCACTGAGGTCGAGTAGTACCAGCACTGATAATTTGCCTGTATCAGTATTTAAGCGAATATCGTTTATTATCTTTATGAGAGCTGTCTCTGTGCTGTGATGCGATCGGAAACCAGATTGAAAATTGTCAAAGTATCCATTCAAGCTTAAGAATTTGTTCAGCTGATTGAAGACAACTTTTTCAATGATCTTGCCTATGAAGGGAAGATTTGAGATCGGTCTATAATGGCTTAATAAGGTCTTATCTAGATTGCTCTTTTTCAGGAGGGGCTTGACAACTGCAGTTTTCAGGGAGTTTGGAAAACTCCCAGAGAGAAGTGAGGCATTTACCACTTCTAGGAGATCTGCTTCTAAGCTGTTTAACACACTTTTGAAAAAGGATGTGGGAAGTGTGTCGAGGGCACAGGTTGATGTTTTAAGGTGCTGTACGGTTTCTTCCAAAATTTTGCCATCAATTTCTTCGAAAACAGACATAGTAACTACTTTCTCAGGTGGTGGTCTGATCTGTTTGACCCCAGCGCAACTCAAGGATGAGCTGATCACCTTTCTAATATTATTGATTTTCTCAGAGAAGAAAGAAGCAAACTCACTGCACTTGATGTCTGAGAGCATTTCACTGGGAATCTGGCTTGGTGGGTTTGTCAGTCTCTCTACAGTAGCAAAAAGAGTGCGTGTGTTGTTTAAGTTGCTGTTTATAATATTTGAGAAGAAAGTCTGTCTAGCTTTGCCTAGTTCCATATTAAAAGCATGGATGCTGTCTTTGTAGATGTTATAATGGACTACAAGTTTTGTCTTCCGCCACATGCGCTCTGCTCTTCTGCATTGTCTTTTCATATTTTGCACCGCTGTTGAGTTTCTCCAAGGTGCTTTTTGTCTACCACTATTCTTCCTGACTTTCACAGGAGCAATATCACCAATTACACTTTTAATTTTTGAGTTAAAAGATTCAAAGAGAAAATCAACAGAGTCAGCAGATATGCTTGGTTTTAAAGATATAGCCTTCATAAATAGCACACTAGTGTTCTCATTTAGGCATCTCTTCTTGACAGACACAGATCTAGCTTCAATGGCAGGAGAGATCAAAATATCAAAGAAAATACAGAAATAATCAGACAGTGCTACGTCCTTAATAACAATTGATGAGATGTTTAGACCCTTACTGATAAGTAGATCTAGAGTGTGTCCACGATTATGTGTGGGTCCATTTACATGCTGTGTCAGATCAAACGTTTTTAAAACAGTTTTGATTTCTTTTGCCATATTGGTTTCTGCATTATCTATGTGAATGTTAAAATCTCCAGCAATGGCAAAACAGTCAAACTCTGAGGAAATTGTTGATAACAGTTCTGTAAAGTCCTCAGCAAAGGCTGGAGAGTATTTTGGAGGCCTGTAAACAATGATAAGTAAAATACGTGGAGCACCTTTTACCACAATACCCAGATATTCAAAAGATGGGTAATTCCCAAGTGATATTTGCTTACATTGATAGACATCTTTAAAAAGAGCAGCTAAGCCCCCGCCTCTCTTACCCGCTCTGCAAACACTCATAAAAGTAAAGTTAGGAGGGGATGTTTCATTGAGGACTGTTGCACTGCAGCTGTCTTCTAGCCAAGTTTCATTTAGAAGCATAAAGTCCAGGTTGTATGTGGTTAAGTCGTTGACTAGAAGTGATTTATTTTTAAGTGAGCGGATGTTTAAAAGTGCTAACTTAACAGTCTTACTTTTTGTCCCCACAGCGATCTTAGTTTGGCGTGTAATAGGCACCAGATTAGATGGGTTTGCTGTACGGCGTTTCAAGGCCTTAGATTTTCTATCATGTAATTGAACAGCAATAGAGAGAGATTCAGGCACACTGGGTTCCCGCTTGTTTTGTAAACATTTAAGAAAGTTACTGTTATCATAGCGGGGACCCGACTAGGGATGGGCACAATTAATCGACGATCGATTATTGATCGTTAAGAATTTCGTCGATCACGTTAATTTGTTATCGATTATCATTAAACTAATGCTGCTGCGCAGTGTGAGTGGAAAGTGGCTGGTCAAGTTAGCGTGGAGGTTCCTGTGCATCCCGGCAACGTCAGTCCCATCAGAGCGGGTGTTTTCAGCGGCTGGACTGAAGCCTTGTTTACACTCGACGCGTCCGCCCGAGCGCGAAGATGAGCGCGGCAAAAATTATGTCATTGTGGTATTCGGTGTTTCACAGGCGAGCGCGTCGAGTATAAACGCCTCGTCCGTTTGGGGAGGTGCGCGAGCACTCTCTGCGGAGACTCGCACTGAAGAGCCAGGCGAAAATGTAAACACGCTTGACGGTCACCAGGTTGCGGTCGCGTCTGACCCCAGGTCATGTCATCAACAAATTTCTCAACAAAAATCAGTAGACTGGTGTAGAAGTTGTATGTGAGTTACTAGTTATTTTTTATGAGGCTTTGTTTAGTAGCCTAGCTAGGCTAATTGTTTGTAAGGTAACTTAGGCTAATCTCTCTCACTCTTTCTTGACTCCGTGCCTTGGATAGTTTTGAGTTAGATTTTGACAAAACCTGTCAGATCTAAGTATTATTATGTTTTTGGTTAAGTTATTGTTTAACATGATTTTTTTATTATTTAGGAACAAACGAGGGTCTCTGTTTAAGATGCCAACTTGCAGCTGCAGGTTCTGTTGTGTTAGACTAGCACCGCAGCATATCTTCAAGTTTAGCCTATAACCGAACGTCCAGTTTAACTGCCACAAGTTGATCATCTTGTAGCCTAATAAAGATCTAATCGAGGAAAAACACGCTGTATTTTTGTATTTATTGAATTTTTAATTTATAAAAAGTTAAATAAATAATGAATTTGAAAATAAAAATATTAATGATTAATCGATAGTCGATCGTTAATTCTCCCGACGATCGACTAAGAAAATTTAATCGAATGCCCATCCCTAGACCCGACACATATCACTTAGAGCTGGTATCAGTTGTTTTTGGTACACCGCGAGTAAATCAGTGTTGTAGCGTAAATCAGTGTTGTGCCTGAACTTCGTTCGGGTGCCAGATTTCTATAGAGCCTTCCAGGCGAAAACCTGGCTAAAACACAGTAAACAGGCCTTAATATGTAGCGAATAAAACACCCAATCTGGCAACATCAGCCACCAGTGTCGCACGCACCGCCGCATGCGTCATCAAAACAAAAAGCAGCGAGCGAGGAGGCGTCGTATGACAAAGTCGGTGAGGATTGGAAACATCTTACATTTCTGTGCAAACTTTGCCAGTCGATAAAGTTATTGCTGTATGTGGTTGTATATGGGCTGTGGCATTGTTTTGTGGTAACGTTAGCCATGTTCTGTATAGGCTATCGGCTTTTTGACAGCTTCGGCTGTTGTCCTTGTCTTAAGGCAAGCCGCCAAAGGCAATAACATTTTGAAAAAAGTGTGTCTATAATGTGATTGGCTAAACTGATTTTATTTTGGGTGCGGGTCGGGTCTCGGTTCTGATCTAAGCGGGTCGGGTCGGGTTGCGGATTTTAATTAGTGCTGCTGTCGGAAAACGGGTCGGATGCGGTTTTAAGCACTGAGGGTACGGGCGGGTGCGGATTTACAATATCGGACCCGTGCAGCTCTCTGCCCCCACCCCATCCCCGATCGGGATTACGGTTTTAGTTCAATTTAATCATGCAGCCCTACCAGGAGAGGATAAATATGACTTGGTTTTATTCATTATACCTTTGGCCTCAGAACTGAGAGCTAGAAAGCCATCATCGGTGAGCAGTTTGAACAGTGGTCTCACACCGTACGTGTCCCTCCCCAAGAAAACTTTTCTGTTAGCAGTGTCCAACAGGATGAATGCGAACACGCCATCTAGCAGAGTTGGCATCTTCTCGATTCCAAAGCGATCGTACAGGTGCAGAAGGATCTCTCCATCCACTTTGGTCTGATACTCGAACTCAAAGTGCTCCTTCAGCTGTAAGGGAAAAGACAGATCATTTGATGTTACTGTAATGTTAATGAATGGTATCTTATTGTAGTGTTACCAAACTATACAGGAGATAAAACGTGTTTTATTTGACTTGACTGTACCTTTATTTAAAGGGGGGGTGAAATGCGGTTTCATGCATAGTGAGTTTTTTTACACTGTTAAAGAGTTGGGTTCCCATGCTAAACATGGACAAAGTTTTAAAAATGAAGTTGTAAGTTTGATGGAGTATTTCTGTTCCAAAAATACTCCTTCCGGTTTGTCACAAGTTTCGGAAAGTTTTTTTCGAATACGGGCGTGTGTGACGTAAGAGGCGCCGGAAGTTCCTTATACGGGTCTTAAGGGCACTTCTCCCGGAAGTGCGCGCGCGCAGCTGTAGCCAGTGCGTGCGAGAGTACACCTATGCCCGTCAGAGCGCTGGGCTCGGCTGCGCTGCAATAAAAAAAATGGCGCCAAAAAAGTGTGTTTTTGGTTGCCAGGGCAAGACAACACTGCACAAATTTCCAAAGAACCCAGCATTAAGGGACCTGTGGATGGATTTTGTTTTTCCAGAGCAGCGACGGAGTTGTGCAAGTGTTCTTGTTTGTTCCCTTCATTTCGACGGTAATAGTTTTATTAACAAGGCCCAGTTCGACGCCGGATTTGCAGATCGCCTAATACTTAAAGATGGAGCAGTCCCAATGATAAAGGTTCACGGTCGTGCGTTGGAACCGCAGGCGGTGAGTAAAACTGCTTCAAATGTCTGTGTGTTGTTAACTATCGGCGTGTAAGCACAGCAAGTACACAACATGATCACGTACAGTCAATGTATCGATGGAGCATGCGATGTATGGTGTGTGTGTGTGTTTGTGTTTAAATACATTTGTTTAGCTGGACACTGTAGGTGTCAGTTTGTTTATTGTAAAACTAAATCATGTCCTCATAAACCACGAGTCTGTCTGTTTACAACACACGCAAAAGCTTCGCGCGCTCCCGCCCACACGGCACGCCTCCACCCGCTCGGCTTTTTCCGGAAAGACTCGGTACAGCCTATCTTTCTTTTATAAATATAATAAAACTAAAGACTTTTTGGAGATATGAAGGATGCAATACTACTCTATAGGTACTCAAGATTAACATGAGATTGAGTGAAACAGTGTTTCACCCCCCCTTTAATCTAAAACTGCATTCATATTTAATTTTAAAACGGCTTTTTAAACCTGCTAAGAGTTATCCAGGCAAGAATAAGCCTAGAACTTCTTTTCTGACGGACTGATTAATGACAGGGATGTACAATACTGATACCAGTAAGTTACTCGGGTGTCGGTCCGATACTGTGCTCATGTACTCGTAAAACTACCCCGATACAATCGCACCCGATACCACTTTAGGAGGCCATTCACATAACGCGTTTTTTGCTCGTACAAATTTTTTCTACAAGCGCTTGCTCTCCCGCGGCATCTGTCGTTGTTATGCAACCATGAACAGAGCCGCGCTCGGAAAAACGAGTGTGCCGTGTCGCTTTTATTATGAGCGCGCTTGCCACGCGCCTACATTTGAAATAGCAAATTTGCATGTGAACGGCCCCTTATGGCAACGTGACATTAGCCTAATCCAAAATATTTCCATATGAGTCACCGCATTAGCAGCGCCGCGTTCGCCATGTCTAAGTGTTTTTATGAAGAGGACGCAACTGTGCACCTATCGGACAGCGCATCAAGAACCGGATTAACCCGGTACTTCGGTACCACCGGTACTTAAGAAAAGCTGGCACCGTAACGGTTTAATTTTTTTAGTACCGACTTGGTACCGAAGTACCGAGTCTTTTGACAACACTAATATGCTAAAATGGACACAAACATGAAATCATCACTGTGCTAAAATTATATTTTTGTGTGAACAACGTTCAGCTACTTACCGTGGTGTGGTTGTAGATCTCACCGTTGTAACACAACCAGAGGTAGGGAAACTTCTTGACACGCAGAGGCTGCATGCCATACAGCTGGTCCACAATAGCAAGGCGGTGAAACCCAAAGCAGCAGTTGGTGAATCCATTGACATTCTCGAAGCGGAAAGCATCTGGACCACGATGGGCGATCTTCATGGCATTGGTGCACTGAGCCGAGAGGCACTCATCACTACCAAACAAAGCCCATATACCACACATTCTGAACCTGGAAAAAAACAATGCGTAAAAATGTCATTAAAATTAGAAGGGTGCAAAAGTAATCATGTCCAAATGTTTTAACAGACCTACTGGAATCTGACTTCAAGTGCATGCCAGTTTGAAAATTTTTCCAGACTTCAGATGGCACCAATGGCACATGACTGAGCTGCATGCCATCAAAGTACAGAGAGCATGATTAGATAGCAGCCAGTTGGCTCACTTTGCAGATTCGCTTTCTCTCTTTTTTCTTTTCTTTTTAATTAACAGAAGTAAATATACAACAGTATACAGAAGTGCACAGGTAAAAAAAGCCAAAATGTAAAGATCTATTAATCAAATTATCTTTTTTAAAAGTTTTTTTTCTTCGCTTTTTTTGTTGAAATATCTTCCAAATAAAGTGCTGAGTGCTGCTGACGTTTTGATCTGGAGAAAGTGCATGAAATTTGGCATACTGAATGCAGTAATAAACTTAAATATTATTTTCAGGTGTTTTTGGAAAACTTAACTTGCTTAGAATTTAATGAAACTCGACACAGACCAGCATTAATGATAGTTAGACACTGGTAAAAGCTCAGAAATGGCCGTGGAAGAGGCGCTCTATAGCGCCACCTTTTGACAAAGGTGGGGGTTAGTTTTTCCTACAGTCAACAAACTACATATATTGTCAAAAGTACATATATTGTTCTCAAGCCGGAAAACTTTCTAATTTACAGTCATTAACTACGACCAACTTAACATTAACTAAGATTGTTAAGATTAAGATTTAACAATTAAGATTGCATTGACCAAACTCCTCAAAACTTTTTACATATGGAGAACAAGTCATTGGCCCTCATTTATCAAAAGTGCGTACACCAAATTTCCAGCGTACACCCAAAACCACGGTGACTTTGAGATTTATCAATATGGACTTTGGCGTACGGCACGCTCAAATCCTACACCAGCTCAGGAGGTGGTGTACGCACGTTTGAGCGTTTGAGTTAGTGTGGAAATGCGCAGAAAAACAATTCCTAACACCACAAAACGCACTGACAAACTAAAAGATATGATATATTATGACCCACTGTAAAAAACAACAACAACAACAACAACAACAAATTAGCCTATAAACTTCAGTGTTTATTTTTGTGCAACATGGACTTCAATGTTTAATTTGTGTGATTTTACCAAAGCATTTGATTTGTTGGCATATGTATTCCTTCAGTTGCGAGCTATGGTTGCGAGCCTGTGCGCTTTATCTGACGTCTCAGGGTGGTCCAGCTCGTGCGCACGGACTGGGTTCAGTAATGAAGGCTTTCAATGACCAAAAAATAATTCAGACTGACAAAATAATAAAAATGACATTCTTCTTCTTTTAAATAATAATAATGACATTCTTCTTCTTAATATCAATAAGCGTCATTAATAATAAAAATCATAACGAAAAATCGACTCTGGCTCCTCTTCAGTGAAGACGCGCCTTTGTGGCAATCTTTATATCTGACCACTTTTTTCTCACCTACAATAAACAAGAAAATGCAAATAAGAATGCTTAACTTTATCACTATTGGTCTATATTAAGCAAGAAAACGTATAGCTTGATCACTACTGGTCAAGCAATAAAACATTATTATCTCTGCTGGAGTGCGCTTCTCAATGGTTCAACCCCCACACAGTATTAACAGAACTCGTAATTTGCGTCCATAGTTTGTTATTGTGGGCGCCAAATCCCACTCTTTAAACTCCTAAATAAAACGATTTTGTTTCTTTCCACTTCCCTGGTGATGGCCTCGATCTCTACGTCGGAGAAGTGTCTCTTCTTTGCCGTCTTCCGTGTGTCCATGGCGTAAAATGAGGGCGTGGGGGAAGCGGAGACTTGAATATTTAGAGGCGTGTTATTCTAATGACGATCGTTTTCAGCCGCGGCATTTATCAAGGGCAGGTATTGCGTACACCAGGATTTCAAAGGTACGCACAGCTTCATAAATCAGGCGCTGAGAGGAGTGTAAGCATAATCTTACGCCAACATATACGCCCGTTTCTACGCAATAATGATAAATGAGGGCCATTGTGAGGAAACATGCTTAGTTTCATGAATTTTTGAAGCTCTGGGACGTAACAGCAAATAATGTTTATTTTTTAAAGGGATAGTTCGGCCAAAAATGATATTTAAGCCATGCATTACTCACCCTCAAGCCGTTCGAGATGCATATGTCAATCTTGTTTCAGACGAACACCTTTTCAGTTATTTTAGAAAATGTCTTAGACCCTTCAGTGGATATAATGTGAAGATACGGGGTCCAACTCCTTCAAGTCCCAAAATGTGCATACATCCTTCACAAAAGTAATCCATCCGGCTCCAGGGGGATAAACGAAGGCCTTCTGAGGGTAATCCGTGCGGTTTTGTCGTAAAAATATACATATTTAAAACTTTATGGATGAAAATATCTGACTTCCGTCAACGATCGACGCGCGTTCACGGGTGATGGAAGTCGGCGTACGAGATAGGACGTAGCGTAGAAAACGTCATGACGTAGCGTAGCGTAGGACGTAGCGTAGTCAACGACGTGACGTTTGCTCTGCTCTCTGGCTGCGCCTGCGCGTTCATTCTACGTCACAACGTTTTCTACGCTACGTCCTATCTCGTACGCAGACTTCCATCACCCGTGAACGCGCGTCGATCGTTGACGGAAGTCAGATATTTTCATCTATAAAGTTTTAAATATGTATATTTTTACGACAAAACCGCACGGATTACCCTCAGAAGGCCTTCGTTTATCCCCCCGGAGCCGGATGGATTACTTTTGTGAAGGATGTATGCACATTTTGGGACTTGAAGGAGTTGGACCCCGTATCTTCACATTATATCCACTGAAGGGTCTAAGACATTTTCTAAAATAACTGAAAATGTGTTCGTCTGAAACAAGATTGACATATGCATCTCGAACGGCTTGAGGGTGAGTAATGCATGGCTTAAATATCATTTTTGGCCGAACTATCCCTTTAATATAAGTAGACTGGATAAGGCCTAATCCTCTTTGTGCCCAGTCTCTAGCAGTTAGAATGACAAATCACTACATAGAAATAGAATAAATTAATATATACTGTTCTGGTAATATAGTTTTATAAAATTATTTCACAAATGTTCAGATCATTAATATATATTGTGTATATATATTTTCTGAAATTTTAACAGAGGTGCGTGTGTGTTGAACATAATTGAAGATAATGTTAGGATCGGTTAGATTTAATTGTAGGGGAAAACTGGTTAATTTAGTTATTTTCGTCTTCTGGGTTTAAAATCTACATCGTGTCCTGCACTAACACTTTGATGACGCCTCGGTCTCTCATAATTATACAAGAGGTTTTTTTTTATTCTATGAGAAGACACGGTCTCTTAATTATTGATGACACCACGTGTGCTTTCCAATGACAGACACGTCAAACTCGGAGAAAATATAGCTGTGATATATGACAAGTGCTGAGCTCGCCCGTCTCTCGCTCAGCGCCAGCCAATGCACAAAAGCTCATTTGAATTTAGATCACCTGATGCTGCACTCAACGTTCTAATCACATCGGTGTGATTGTATGGGTCAAAGGGTTAATCCAATATATAAAGCAGAGCATTCAGTTACTTTAAAAAGGACAAACAGACATTTTTCAGTGCATTTCATGACTTTAACTTTGCCAGCTATAAAAATCTGCCATTTCCACACATTTTACCCCTGATTTTTAATGCGAGTCTGCATGGGCCACTGACAGATGACAGTTGCTCTCCTGTCTTGCCCCGCCACACCCACACACCCCACACCCCTCCCTTCTTCTCACTGCCAAACACGCCCATTTAAGTTGCATTTTTCAAAAAGATTGTGACTTTAGCTGAAAGAGGGGGGTTTCATGACCCTTAAAGGTTTTGATAATTTACAATAAAGTATCATTTTGTTAACATTAGTTTCAGCCATTCATCAGCAATTTAAAAGGCCAAACATAAAAGTAACAGCTCAATTTAAATGGTCCACTGTACAATCTGTGCTGGTCAATGTGCCCAGTACCCATGCAAACATATTTTTGAACATGCGAAGGATGATATTTTGTGTGGATAATGGAATAGTATAAAGCCTTGTTTACATAATGAACAATAGTTTCACACATAGTAACGTAGTGAATTTGGATTATTGCAGAATGAAAGAGGTATACTATGCAAGTACAATTGCGAGTTTCTCTTTAAATAAATTCATTTTGGCTTGCTTGTACGTGGTTTATAATGAATGCCACTATAGCCTAACTTGTTTTAATTTATAGTTTAATATAGAATTCTGAGAGCTGGATAAACAAAATTAAAATGATGATTTGCTTTTAATGTCCTATACACATTTTGTAGCATCAATTTAGCTGTTAAGTTATTAAGAATTAATTGTATTCTATCATCTATATATAAACGCACCGGATTATAAGGCGCACCTTCAATAAATGACCTATTTTAGAAAAAAATTCATATATAGGGCGCACCGGATTATAAGGCGCATAAGATACTGCAGTCAAACGCTTGACTGGGTTTGCGTTATGCATCCACTAGATGTGCTAAAGCGAATGTCAACAAAACAGTCAGATAAAGTCAAACTTTATTAAGCGTTCTGACAACTCTGTTCACTTCCATGGTAACGCTGTTCAAACGTTAAAGGAGAACTCCGGTCAATGTTAACAATGAGCTCATTTTTTTGTAAATTTGGCGTGCTGTCAGTACAGATAACTAGGGCTGGGTATCGATTCAAATTTCAAGAATCGATTCGATTCCGATTCTCCAGATCTTGAATCGATTATCATTATTCGATTCGATTCGATTCGATCTGATCCGATCTTCGAGATTTAGATAAGTGTTTTTGAAAAAAGCAATTTTTTCCAGCTGTTACCTGAATTACAGGACTGTAGTTATGCAACATATTGATACTATTATTATAGACATTCAACTGCAAATTTATGGAGTATTGATGGTTGTAAAGAACAATCCCCCTTCCAGAGTGTTGATACAACTGCTTTCACAAACTTGCACTGGTAACTTGCACGGGTAACACTGGTAACTTTACTGACAGTACTTATTGGCAGCTGGCCCTTTAAGACCAGCCGCTTTCTGAAAGAGACGCAGATCTCACCCGCGCCTCATTCTCTCTCGAGTCACAACTCTTTATGTCCATCATAAGACGCTCTTATGTTATGAAGATACTCGACAAACGACATTTTGGCATAATTGTTTCTGTTATTGTTCGTTCAAGCGCGAAATAGAACTGTATTCTGGCGCGCGGTCTGTGAATGCGCACGATACTGACGCGCGTCTTTCTGTGAGTCACATTCAAGACATTCACAGGCAGCGCGAAAAATGTGTTCTTGCTTTTGTCAAGCTCGTTCTCTGCATTGCTTGTTCTGAACCCGAAATTGTGCCAGATCGCAGCTTTGAGCGTTTCTGGAGTTTTCAAAGCAACCGCTTGCTTGGGCAGTCATGGCCTAATGGTAACAGAGTTGGACTGGTGACCCAAAGGTTGCTGGTTCGATTCCAGTGCCGGCAGGAATATGACTGAGGTGTCCTTGAGCAAGGCACCTAACCCCCAATCGCTCCCCGGGCGCCACTCAGGGCTGCCCGCTGCTCCGGGTGTGTGTATTCACGTTTGCAGTGTGTGTGTGTGTTCACTACTCACTACTCTGCTCCTAATGTGTGTGCACTTACTTGGATGGGTTAAATGCAGAGGTCAAATTCCAAGTATGGGTTACCATACTTGGCCATCACGTGTCACTTTCACTTTCACTTTCACTTTCACTTTTCACTTCACTTAACGTTACTGACGTTCGTTGTTCAATGACGCGGCAAGTTAAAGTTAACGGGGAAAATGTAGGCCTATTATTAAATCGATCCTCTGAGTTACGAATCGATCTTTAGAAATTAAGATGAAAATCGATTCAGAATTGGTGAATCGATTTTTTCAACACAGCCCTACAGATAACAACGACAAAAACCGGTGTTGCCTACACCGTGTTATCCTCTTTTTAAAATTTGCACCCTGTTGACTTAAACGGAGCAAGTTTTAAAACAGCTTTTAGCTCTTAACAACCTTAATGTGCCATTACAAGTGCACAGCCATGTGAGTGAACACGGTGAATCTGACTGCAGTAAATGTGAAAGATATGAATAAAAATTATGTTTAGCCAGCTCACATACCCGTATTTTCTTCCTGTTTTCGGTCGAAGTCCACAGTAGGTGATTGTCGAGTGCGCGCGCGATCATTGGTAACTAAGCAACAGATAGTTCATCCGAATCAGATGTAACACACGGAGGATGCGCGCGCGAATTCGACAATCAACTACGGTGGACTTCGACGGAAAACAAGAAGTAAATACGGGTATGTGAGCTGGCTGAATAAAGAAGAGATTATTCTCCTGCCTTCGTGAAAGCTCGGATCTCAGTTGAGACTGATATATCAGCCTAGGCATCCACGATCCATTGGCAGATAGTGGCGTAAGTCGCCCGGCGCTGTCTCCCCGTCTTGGTGAACGTGTGTTCACCATCCATATATAAGGCGCTCCGGATTATAAGGCGCACTGTCGTTTTTTGAAAAAATTAAAGGCTTTTAAGTGCGCCTTATAGTGCGGAAAATACGGTAATTGAACCTTAAATACATTTTATACAGTGACATACAAGGTTTCTCTACATAACGCAGATATTGCATATGTACAGCGGTCAAGTCACTCGCCATTGCTCAAGGTTTGGGCGAGAGCGCGTCTGGAAACAGCTGCATGTTTGACAAGAGTGACTAAAGGCTGAAAGGAAAGCACTTTTTAGAGTAACGCCGGTTTCACACTGCACGCGTTAACAGTGCGTTAGCAGCGCAGGAGCAGAGCATAAGGTGAGCGGAAGCAGGACACGCGCGTTTTGCTTTCATACTGGCAGCGTTTGACGCACACAGCGTGTTTACAGACAAAGTACTCTATAATGGGTAAGTTGGCATAGATTTATTTCGTTTTCAAATACATTTAAGAGAAAAAGACTTGTCAAGAAGCTTATTTTATTAATTAATATAAGGCTATATTATATAACGTTTGGTTCATCTTTGTTTTTGTTGACTGTTTTCTTTTTAAATTGATGAAGGTAATTTGATTAACTGTTTAAAACACAATAGATATCATCAATGCGCTTTTGGGTAAAACTGCTGTGTATTTTGGCCATGATCAATGCATTGTCACTTTAATTCAGCGTAAGCCGCGCGGCAAAAATAGACCAGACGCCGAAACGATCGCGGCACTGCTGCTTCTGCTCTGCTCCTGCTACGCGCTGACGCGCCGCCTCTGCGTGCGGTGAATGGCCTAATCTGTTAACACGGGCGCCGAAAAAAATACGCGCTGCTTACGTCCTGCTAACGCGTGCAGTGTGAAACCGGCGTAAGAGCAATTTCTAGGGGTGCACCGAAATTTCGGCCGCCGAAAATGGCATTATCGGTTTCGGGCCGAAAAAAAAAAAAACAGCCGAAAACGTAAACCGAAAATGAATGTCACCCGCCCCTCCCATTCGTGCGCAAGCGCTTAGGTTTCACTCACGGTTAAGCTGTTATCACGCGTCTGCCTATCAAGGACGTCTCCCACATATTGATAGCGGCTCCCTGATGCCCGCAAATTAGTTCAAATCTCCCGGAAGAGCGAGCGAGCGCTCAAAGCCGTGTAGCGCGTGCACGCCAGACAGGGAGAGAGCGAGAGACCTTGCGTGTGTGTGCTAGTGTGCCACATGAAGCACATGTGATGTAAGACCCCAGTCCAATTTTCTGTGTGTATAGCAGTTACATTAAAATTTGCGTAGCACTGCACAAATGTGTTTCCTAAGGCTACATAGGCTTACATGTTGTTTACATTTTGAGTTTGGATTAAGTTCTAGTGCTGTTTTTGCACTGTTGTTTTGCATTGTTTTGCACAGCAATTTAAAATGCAAGTAAAAAATTGTTTACATGCAGCAGCAGAATAGAGACCCACTGCCATTCTGTGATTTTGTGTGCAGTTATTCAGATAATTGTGGATCTTTTTGCACAACTGTTAAAAAACTATTTTATTTGATGGAACATAAAACTTGAAGAATAATATTATTTTGGTATTATTATTTATATTTATTGTTAAAAATATTTTAGGTTTTGTACTGTGTGTATATATATACACACAAACTTATACTAATATATATATTAGTTTATAGTTTTTAAAATAAGCCATTTTCGGCTTCAGTTTCGGTTTTCGGCCAAGTGCATCCTAAATTTTCGGTTTCGGCCCAGAATTTTCATTTCGGTGCATCACTGGCAATTTCTTTTTCGTGATATTACTTCTTGGCCGGGTTACTTTTCGGTGTCGTAAACTACACGGCGATGCTTCTAAAATTTGGGGTGTGCTATTTAATGACACTTGTTTTCAGCTGCCACATTTATCAACGTACAATCAGTCATATGTGATTGATGAAATATTTGTATGCTGCCAATCCCATCATGTGAACCCTGTCTCAAGATGATTTCTGTGCATGGATCTGTCTCTACGTTAGATTAGTAAATGAGGGAGGCCCAGTGTCATTTGGCTCTGAAGTGAGCACCACTTGTACATGATTGACAGTGCAGTACCTGAAGATCTGGAGAAGTCTGTCATTTTGCAAATATTATAAAAGTACTGATAATGAATTTCAGTTTAGTGGTAGTTTAAAAATTTGAATGTTTAGGAGCAACACTGCAGACACAAAAATAAATTACCCCTCTATGGTGTTTCATCATTTATAAACGATGCAGAGAAAACGACACTCGGTTACTAACGTAACCTCGGTTCTCTCTAGAAGAGGGAACGAGTGTTGCGTAAGCTAGCTTACGCTACGGGAAAACTCCTTTTCTCGAGAATACTGAAGCCAAAAAATTATCCTTTAATTTTCTCATATTTAAAACGCATGCTTGCACAGAGCAGACCTAGAATAGGCAGCTCGTGCGCCTATTGGCTGCTCTGCGGCAAGATGCTGCAACCTATCGGTGGACTGGGAGTGACGTCAGCACCAATAGCAGCGCGGGTGCCCGAGTGCGTCACGTCCCGCCAGAATAGGCGTGGCTTACCTCTACATAAGCCGGTCCAGATAGGGTGTTCTTTGGTTTTTCACACTGAAGCGAAATAAGAACGCAGCATTAACACGGCCGGGTTACGCAACACTCGTTCCCTCTTCTAGAGAGAACCGAGGTTACGTTAGTAACCGAGTGTCGTTCTCTTACGAGAGTACTCTCGTGTTGCGTAAGCTAGCTTACGCTACGGGAACCCAGTTTAAAGCGCCGTGTATGCTGAGACCATTCACATTAAGTCCAAGGGCCAGTGCCCGGGGAACACGTAATAGTGAAGATATGTGGGCCGACACAAAGTGAGCCCTAACACATATTGACCATATGGTGACGCCTCATATGTATAAGGGAGTGCATAACACAGTATAACAGTCAGCGTGTATGACAATCTCATACAGATAACACTTTGGCCTGCAAAGCAGGGACCTCCAGGTTATAAAACCTTATAAATGTAGACAGAGAGGCCCAGCCTGCCGCTCTACAAATATCATGGAGTGAAACACCACTAGTCCAAGCCCATGATGAGGCCATACTTCTAGTGGAATGGGCTCGAACACCTAAAGGGCATTGAAGGCCTTTAGACTTGTAAGCCAAGGCGATAGCATCAACTATCCATCTGGAAAAGCTCTGTTTCGAGGTAGCTAGCCCCTTCGTGCGGCCACCAAACGAAACGAACAGCTGTTCTGACTGCCTGAAGGCAGCGGTTTGTTGAACGTAAACTCTTAAAGCCCTGACCGGGCAAAGGAAGTTTACATCGCTGTCACTGTCGGTTCCCGGAAGGGCCGGCAGGGAAATGACTTGCGCTCTGAACGGAGTAGAGAGCACTTTGGGGACATAACCGTGTATTGGTTTGAGCGTAACTTTAGAATCATTAGGCCCAAATTCCAAACATGACGCTCTCACAGAGAGCTCGTCGCGGGACTCGTGTTTTCAGCCAGCGCTGGAGGGGGTGCATGCGCAGCAGACCCAACCGAAGCACTGCAGAGGCCGCATACGAACCGACGGGGGGCGCGGCGGATTCATCCTTCTAGCTCCCCTAAGGAAGCGGATGACCAGCTCATGTCTTCCCGGTGACTGACCGTGCGTCGATTCTGCGAACGCCGCCACGGCCACCACATAAACTTTGAGCGTGGATGGGGACCCTTATCCATCAGCTCTGGTAGGAAAGTGAGCAAATGCGCAACCTCACACGACCGTGCATCCAGATCTCTGTCGGTGCACCACTTGGAGAACACTGACCATTTAGACGCGTAGAGCCGTCCCGTGGAAGGAGCTCTAGACTGCGTGATCGTGCTCATCACTCTTTCTGGCAGGGTAACGAGTACCCGTTGATCAATCATGCGTGCAGAGACCAGCGCTCTGGATGGGGATGCCAGATCTAGCCGCGAGCCTGAGAGAGGAGATCTGCCCTCACCGGAATAGGCCACGTAGCTGCATGTGACAGCCGTACTAGTTCCGGAAACCAATTCTGATTCTCTCAGTGCGGAGCTATGAGGAGCACCGAGTGGCGCGTTTCCCTGACTCTCTTGATTACCTGTGGTAACAGAGAGACCGGAGGGAAAGCATACAGAGGGAGGCTGGGCCAGACCTGGGCCAGGGTGTCCTGGTTCTTCAAAAAGAACATCGGGCAATGAGCATTGTCTTTTGACGCAAATAGGCCGACTTCCGCTCTGCCGAATAGGCGCCACAGTTTCTGGACCGTTTGGGGGTGCAGGGACCATTCCCCCAGGGGAACGTTGTCCCTGGACAGTTTGTCTGGACCGTCATTCGAATGGCCAGGCACATGCGCCGCCCTCAGCGAGCACAGGTGCATCTGGGACCAAACAAGGATGCGTTCCGTCAGATTGCAGGGGTTCCTGGATCTGACACCACCCTGACGGTTTACATAGGAAACCACAGACATGTTGTCCGAGCGAACGAGAACGTGTTGGTCCTGTATGAACGGGAGGAAGCGCTTCAGCGCGTTTTCGACCGCTATCATCTCAAGACAGTTTATGTGAAAACACTTCTCTTGGTCTGACCACTGGCCAAAGGCCGGTCTGCCTTCGAACAGCGCGCCCCAACTCGAGTTGGACACATCTGTCGAAACTACTTTCCAGTAAGAGAAGGTTCCCATCGTCACTCCCTGCTGGTACCAGTCGGCTACTAACCAGGGCTGCAGAGCCGCTATGCAGGTCTGAGTCACTCTGATTTTCTGGCCGCCAGAAACCCAGGCTCGGCGAGACGCGCAAGCATTCAACCAGTGATGGAGCGGGCGCATGCGCAATAGGCCCAGCTGGAGCACCGCTGCAGCTGATGCCATACAGCCCAGCATCCGTTGAAACGTTTTCAAAGGGAGAAAGCTGCCCTTCTGGAAAAACACGGCTAGGTGGCGAACACAGCCAATATCAGCCAGTCGTCCAGATAGTTCATTATTCGCAGCCCTGAGTTCTCAGGGGGGCGAGCGCTGCGTCCATGCACTTCGTAAATGTATGGGGTGCTAGAGACAGGCCGAGCGACAGGACGGTGTATTGATATACCTGACCGTCGAAGGCGAATCTCAAAAATTGCCTGTGACGGGGTGATATCTGAAACAGAAAATAGGCATCCTCCAGATCTAGAGAAATAAACCAGTCCCTCGGGCAAACGTGCGCGAGGATTCTCCTGGTTGTAAGCATTTGAACGGTCTTTTGCAAGCACCTTGTTCAAATGTCTCAGATCTAGGATGGGCCTGAAAGCTCCGTTCTTCTTGGGTACAAGAAAATATCGGCTGTAAAAGCCTGACTCGCTAAGAGAAGGCGGTACTTTTTCTATAGCCCCTTTGCACAGCAGTATTGCTATTTCTGCGTGAAGTAGGTGTGCTACTTCCGCATTCACTATCGTCGCGGACCGGGCTCGAAAGCGCGGGGGAGGGCGAATGAATTGAAGTGTATAGCCCTGCTTTATTGTGCTGAGAACCCATTCTGAAATCCCTGGGATAATTTCCCACGCAGCTATGTGAGCCGCTAGGGGGCGAATGGCCTCCGGGTTCAGATCGCAGCCGTTTGCGGGCTTGTGAAACTGAACCGGAGCCGAAAGCGCGGCGCGCGCGCTCTCGGGTCTGGGCAATGGCTGCTCACTGAAAGCCGAGACCGGCTGATTTATGTGAGGAGTCCCAATCATAAGGGATGGGGAGCATTTTATTCTCACTTTTTGACGCGCGAGCAGCGCTTTGGGCGGAAAAGCTTTCTGTAAGCGTGAGCGCGTGTGCGCGGGCACGAGACTTGCAAGTGTATGTGACGCCCCGATCATAACGGATAGGGAGCGTCAAATCAATGCCCTGTGTTTCGTTTTAACACGCGGGCGGCGCCCGGGGGGAGGTGTGTGTTAGTAAGCGTGAACGCTCTCCGGCGGGCACGAGACTTACATTCATAACCTGTTTTATTGAACGTGTAACAGAGCGGCCAGATAGTGGGCACGGACCTGTGGACACATTTCTTATATTCAACACTCGAGCGGCTTCTCTGCGCTTTATGAGAGTGTGCTCTGTGAGTGACACGAGATTTGATGTGCTTGTGTGTAGGGGTGAACACTGGGGCGTGGGCACTTGCACTACACTTAAACACCAACGGCGTGAGCCGGATAACCAGACAGTATACTCCTTTGAGATTTCTCTGGGTCGCCGTGTAAACGGCGTATGTGTGCAGGCGAGAGGGTAAATGAACCGGCTCGTTGGCTGCTAAATGGACCACTGCAGTAGCCTTTTTGAAGGGGACTGACAGGGAAATAAACTTTGACTGTGGTCCAGCCGTGAGTCTTTAGTGATAGAGCGGGCAGAAAAATAGGCGTGGACGCGAACTCGCGGACACATTTCCTACGTTCAACACTCGAGCTGTTGCCCGCTTTAAGGGAGTGGGCTCTGTGAATAACACGAGCGTGCTTGCGTGTAGGGGTGAACACTGAGATGTGGGCACCTTTCTACACTAAAACACCATCGGCGTGAGCCGGATCTGCATAAATGTTATCTGCTGCGGGAGCCGGGATCGAACACGGGTCTCCGGCGCGAAAGCTTAGGGTTTAGCCACTGAGCCACAGGGAAAACAACGTAAGCTTTAGTTGCAGATGTGTTTTCTAAAGCTTTTGGTCAATTTAAAAGCACATTTAGTAAATTCAATGGCTTAGGCCCTGTTTACACGAGAACGATTCCGGGTGAAAATGTAAAAATATTTTGTCGGATGTGCCTTTCGTTTACACGGCGACGGCGTTTTGGGGGCTTAACGCAAAAAAGTAAAACCACCCTCCAGAGTGGAAATCTTAAAAACACTCCACTGTCGCGTTCCCGTCTAAAGGGTAAAAACGCAAATCTGCTCACGGTGGCTTTCGTCGCGTACGCGTTTACGTCACAGGCATGCGCCAGTACAGGGAAATAACAACCAACATGTCGGATTATTTCCATACGCCGGACCATAGACATAATATAATACATAGACGCCCTATTGGCCGCTGGAGCGCACGACAACGGCGCCGCCATATTGGGGATGGCAACTTTCCCATACCTCTCATACTGGGAATTGAGAAAAATGCCTGTTTTGTGCGCTGCTTGGGGCTGTACAAGTCGCCACACAATTGAAAACCGCTTCCGAGGAATTATCTTTCACAGGCAAGACTGAACGTTTGTTTTTGGTTGTATTTGGTCATGATTTAATTAGTAATAGTAACGTTCAGAGGATAAATTTAAAAATACTACTGTTATTGTGTCACGAAATGTAGTTTTAATAGTTTTTCAGTCGACAATGTAGTTGTTTAAAGCTTAAATATGTGGTTTGTTGATAAAGATAGCGCCTATTTAAAAATTTGATCTGACGGTTTCGAAGTTATAAGATGCGATGACCGGGCGCCAGCGCTCATTAAGCCCGCAGAGGACAGCCTTACCTCCTCGGCCATGTGCGTCTGAAGTGTGCCGCTGGCTCGGATGTCTCTAGTCTAGTGGTTAAACATGAGATATAATTCGTCTTGTGTATATCTAACGGGCGATCTTTGGTCTCATTAATCTATAAATGGTTCCCTGGTAAATCGTTTTGGCTGAGGGCAAAGTGAAGTTTCATAACTTTATTTAGGCTTTTTTAACGTTGTATCATGCTGTGTGTTTGACTGAAGCTACTTCTGTTATAATGGCTATTACTGATCAATAATACTGAAATTTAACAAAAAGAGTTAAATATTAAATATAAGTCACTATTTAACTTATTTTTTTATTGTGTATATTCTGTAATTGATATTTCTTATTCTATTGCTATTATTATAGTATTATTAATAAACCCTATGCTATTATCAATATTTTTATGATTGTATTATTGTATGATATTATATAATTATACTATTCATTACTATTTTATTTGCTGTATACTATTTGTTTATTTTATTGACTAAACTATTTACTATTACTTCTCACAAATGTTATATTTACTGCATTGCACAGTAGTTGTACCATAACATATGTATTAGCATGGATCCATCAGTTATCTTTGTTATTGCTCAAATCTGGTCAATCACAGGAAATGCTTTTTCCACAATAAGAAAACTTAAATTATATCTCAGTATGGGGGTCTTCATCATTCTTATCCAAGAATAAAAAGCCAGATACATGACAAGCCTGAGCTTTGACCATTCTTTATTAAAAACAAATAATTTACAAGTGTAACTATTGAGATTTTAAATAACTAGAGATGGAACTTTTTGTACACCACATACAAACCACTGAAATCGGTTGATAAATATAAAAACAGTTTTTGTTTTTATCCAGAAAAAAACGCAGCTCACCCTTGATTACAGTGCAGTCTTGCCCTCCGCAAAATGGCGGACCCGTTGACGTATCGCAGCAACGTTCCAAAGCGGCCAATAGGGCGTCTATGTATTATATTATGTCTATGCGCCGGACCTTCAAGTTGCCCTAGCAGTAGGGGTGTGCCGGTTTCAGAATTGGTGATGACGGTTATGACGGGAGTCAAATGTCACGGTTCGTAACATAACCGTCGTCGGGGGGGGGGGGGGGGGGGGGGGGTGCGAGAAGGGTGCGTTAGGACATCTAACCACAGACACTGATTAGTTACTTGCTATAAGTTTATTTTCAAATTAACAGCAAGACAACTAGAAGTGAATGTGCTTTCCATTAAATGAATCACGCACAGTAAACAAATCCTTAACAAAAAAACAACAACTTTGCAATGAACGTGCTTTGTTTTAAATAAATCACACACACACACAAAAAAACCTTTAAAAAAAAACCTTTGCAATTTAGACACGCAAACTGGGTGCCGGTGCGGTGAGACAATGGGTGTGAGACCTGGGTGAGACGCACATGCTCGGGCAGAGTCGGCTTGAAGTAGTTCATCCTCAGATGCGGCGCCGCGCGCGCTGTGCACTCAGCCATGCGAATGTGGTCTTGCCGGTCTTGCGCACCCACCTTCGCGCTCGTGCGGACGCGTCGAGTATAAACAACAAGGCTTTAACAAGGCGCGCGCTTTGATCGATCTCCCGAATCATCTCCAGCAGTGCAGCCTCCAAAGCACCACTTTACTCCGCCTCCGTTTCCCTCGTAAGCTGATATTAGTATTTAAACATTCTCTATGATAAAAAATGTTTGTAAAAAATATTTTAATAACACGGTTTTGGCGGTTATAGAGTTCAAATGACGGTGTTCAACTATAACCGTCGATCTCACGGTTATATAATAACAGTCACACCCTACCTAGCAGCTCTGATAAACATACAAGAGTCTATTCGCTAGTTGCACGTGGCCGCCATTTTGGATTTTTGATCAGCGAGTGTACGGTCGGACACTTCCGGTTTCGCTTTACGCCGGTGCAGGGAGCCGGAGAAAGCCGACAATTATCTGTTATAGTTGTTAATTGAATCAATTATATCATTTAAAATACTACTAAGATATATATTACTATCACACGAGCAAATGGCAATTAAATGCATGGATGCAAAGTCAGATTAATATACAACTGTTCAGGAACAGAAGATTGTATGGTCTCATGCTGCATCCACGATGAGAATTATGCCTTCTGTATAGAGTTACAACTACGATTTTATTTGTTTGCATACAATACCGCCTGAACATTCACCTGTTTGCCCTGTCTTGTTTAAATCTCCATAAATAGGCCTACTATTTTCTCAATTCTGATACTTAGGCTACATCAGTTGCTCGATCAATAACACGTTACATACATGCTTTCTTTGCATCAATTATCTTTATAGATAAAAACGACGGCGGAAAAAAAATCGTAATAATTGTGAGTAATTTAGGCTACATTGTTAACTGTAATTAGTTAACAAACAATTTAATATAGCTAATTGTGATATTTTACAGTGGGCTACTGTGCTGCTTATAAAAACAGACAGATAATGATTTATGAAATATTTATGATTTAAGATGCTCTTTACTCATCTCACTTGCACAAATAAATGCAGTAGCCTAATAGAAAGCATAGAAACGCACAGGTGAAATACTTATATGCATTTAAATTACTAAAATACAAACAGTTAGCAATAATAATGTTACCAAATAAAGCAATGCCAACAACAGACCTTGTGTTTTTGTCACCCTGATGACAGATGCTGTTGATGCACAATGAGTGTTTTTAAAATTCAAGGGAAGCAACTTGCCTTTCAGATCAGCACTTCACTGTTGTGTGTCGTTGTAATGAACCGTTTCGTCACGTTAAAGAAGTCAGCTTTCATGCATTACATTCAAGATCACTGACTCCGGTAAGAACGCATTTAATCTTAGTCTTTCCTAATGGAATTTATTTGTAAATTAGCTTTTTAGCGATTGGATTATTATTTTCACTTAATTATTTAGATTGAATAGACCCGTGCTGTTAAAATTAGTTTTAGGCCTATATTATTAGTGACGTTCACAGCGCCGGTCAGCGCCGTCATTAACATTTTTATAAAGCCTATTAGCAATTTAAAGCATCACTGCAAAAAGACAAAATAAATATTCACCTAGTAGCCTATAATAATAGCAAGTTCTCTCACTCGTGTCCCGCAAAATCAGGTCTGCTGATATAACCAAATAAAATCGTAGTTGTAACTCTATACAGAAGGCATAATTCTCATCGTGGATGCAGCATGAGGCCATACAATCTTCTGTTCATGAACAGTTTCATTCATTAATATAACTTTGCATCCATGCATTTAATTGCCATTTGCTCGTGTGATAGTAATATATATCTTAGTAGTATTTTAAATGATATAGTTGATTCTATAAACAACTATAAGAGATAATTGTCGGCTTTCTCCGGCTCCCTGCACCGGCGTAAAGCGAAACCGGAAGTGTCCGACCGTACACTCGCTGATCAGAAATCCAAAATGGCGGCCACGTGCACCTAGTCAATTCTGCAGTTGTACAAAATATTCTCAGATATTGGTGTTGTTGTGTGGCAGTGCTTCACATTGCCACCTAGCCGCCTGGAGTGCATACTACATCGAATTTCACACACTTTTGCATCACCATATGCAAGTGGATTTCCCAACCATAACGCTCGTCTAAACGCAGAATAAAAAGTGGTAACGCAACGCCACTTTTGCGTTTTCTCCTCAGATCGCTTCAGTGTAAACATAGCCTTAAATACCAAATAAATCTGTGTGTTATGCTTAAGGCTATGTGCTCTTTTAGGGGATTTTACATAGCTGCACTATTGTTCTGGCACTATTACTGACAGTTGTTCATTACTGGCAGTGGCAGGCAGTATAATAGGTTTTTGAGAGTCAGGCATTTTGGTACATTATTCTATGCCAGTTCGGAACACGTGATGCCTATTGGCCTCACTACACTGATAAGCAGGGATGCTTCAAAAATAATGACTAAACAGGTCAAGATCTAGTTGCGTGTGGAAAGAGTAGGCTACACTGATTTAAAAAAAAAAAAAAAAAAAAAAAAAAAACAGACTTGTTGATTTTCACTTGTGCCACAATCATTGTTTTTTGGACATCCAAGAAAGAAAAATTGTTAAAGATTGTCTTATGTTTTTTGAAACACAAAGACATGGTTTCAATATTTACCAGCCAGCAAAGTTACATCTGAACTTGTCAAGTTTTTGACATTTTTACATGCGAGTTCCAAATGAAATATAGTAGCACAAGATGAAATAGAATGTTAATAACGCTTTTTAATGTTTTTTTTTTTTTTAAAGAGTGAAAATGCATTTAAATGCGCAAGAAGTTTGACAATTGGCAAAAAAAAAAATGTGTTGCATGCGTGTATAAAGTTAACATTAAACGCAAGGAAGTTGCGATTGTGATAAAACGTAGACCCCACTACATTGTTGTTTAAATAGTATAGATTTATGGTTATTAGGTTGAACTTTATTAAACAGACGCAAAGCAGTAGCCTACATAAATTATTGAATGAAAAATGTGTATTAGTCAAATACTGCATTTATGTCACTTCAGCTGTGAAGTATGCAAACACAGCACGAGCATCATCACTACTTCAGCTCCTCCCTGATCGTTTACATCAATGTCGAACACACCTGGTGAGTCGTTGAGGGGGAGGGGAGGATAACGTTTTATATTAAAGATTATGAGGGCACAAGAATTTATACAACAAAAAAAATGAAGTGCCCGGATAAATTATTTATAATAAATACTACAATATTACATAAAAAAATAAGAATTGTCCATTTTGATTTCATAGTGACTTCAATATTGTTATCTAAAACGTGTCCTCGTGGCTGGATTGAACAGGAAACATGTGTGAAACGTGTGTAACGTTAGTCGTGTAAGTTAAGACCAGCATAATATTCTCAATAGGAAGAATCCTTACTCAATTGTTTGACAGATTCAAGGTTATTTTATGTTTAAGCTGTTCGTTTATAGCATATAATCTAGATCGGTTAAATGTATTCGACAGGAAAGATGAAAAACTGCTGTGGTTTAACATTTGAAGCAATCTGCATTCCAACTCCTATATAATGACTTCTTTATATTTTAAAAACTCATATCGTGAGATAAATTCCTAACAAATCAATCGGATAACACGTGTACTACCTTTAAAAGATGCTTGATTTGTGTGTATCTCGGATGATGTGTGAGAAGCACCCGTTCTTCTTCAGTGAGGATCGGCTGATGAAACACACGTGTTACATTTCTGCTTTAGATATTTGTTCAGGTTCCTCCCCCAAAGTCACTTTTGCTGCTGATTGGTCAAAATGTGAAGTTATCATGACTGTGTCTATGTCATGTGACTGCAGGGCCGCCGCTAATAGGGTGGTCCACTAAATCCAGTAGCTAACTACCGGTATGCTAGCTATGTAGCCTTCTACTCTTATGAATGAATCACATATATTAAAGTGTCAGCTTTTATGTCTGTGTGTTTAAAGAAAACCACAAACACATGCAATTTAGTTTAGGTTTTTCAAACACTTCCTCTTTCTCCCCTCCATAGAGGGACCTAAAAGGCTTGAGCTGTGTTCGGCTGGATGGATGTAGCCGACGAGCTCCGGCGAGGGCGGCGCGTCTTTTGGACACATGCTTGGACGGTGTCGGTCAGAGCCATATACAGAGAGAGTTACGACAATTCCATTGACTCCAATGGAACGTTTTTTTTACAGCAATGGCGGCTCGCGGAGCCTCTCAATAGTTCCCGGAAGTAGCAGCCGCGCCGTAGAGTTACAGCAGAACAGACCGTTTGTGATGCACTTTTAAAAGGTAAGACGTTTAAAGAATAAGATTGTATATTATCAGTACATCTGAATCAAATTAACTTGTAACTTTAACTGTATTAAAGCACGCTAGTTGATTATTGCTCTCTTAAATTAGTAGTTTTACGGGACGTTATCAGGTAAAATAAAGGTCATTGGATAAAGTTAGTACCACATAACAAACCACGAACAGCATATTAATGTTTAAACCCGTTCTATTAATGCATGTTTATCCTTTGTTGTGTAATAAGAGGGAAATACTTCTAAACATAGGTTAAATATAACATTGGGGAGTGTGATAGTTGTAATTGATAAAATGAGAATATCGGTTTCATTCCATGTTAAATGTGCAATAACGGGGAAAAATCCTTATTTTAGATTTCATATTTGAGTAAGGAAAAACGTATGGTTGGCGTTTTTTATTCATTGTGTTTCTGTTGACTATTACCTGTCTGTATTATGATTTTTTATCTAAATGTACTAAAAATGAATTTAAACTAAATAGGTTTTATAGATTAAAGTGATGTATGTCATGAATTTATCAAATTATGTTAAGGAAATAATGTACTTGGACACCTAGGAAATAATGTATGTGTGTGTGTATAATCATGTTTTGTTTTAAAATGAAATATATTATGTATTCATTTATATAGTAATAAGTGCATAAGCATTGTAAACATTACAATGAATGCAATTTTAAATTTTACTTGTTTGCAATGGCTTTTTAAGACAATCACCTGTTTCCTGCAAGTCGCCTGTCCTTGTGAAACCATAGTGAACATTACATGATAACCCTTAAATAACATACAAGTTTAAGAACACAAAAATACTTCAAAACAACTGCAAAACGGTCTTTAACCAAGGTAAAGTTAGCCAGAAAATATGTCAACAAAGGCAGGCAACGCTGGTTGACAACAATAAACATTAAAGGTGCAGTGTGTAGCTTTTTGGCGACATCTAGCGGTTCGTTTGCGAGTTTACACTAAGGGCTCAGCCCACTGCTCACCCCTCCCTTTCGAAGAAGCTACGGTGGATAAAACGGGACAAACATCGTCGTAGTGAGCCAGAGTAAAACAAGCCACAGCTAACATGGAGTACCACAGTCCATTATAAACCACATCATGGATAAAGTTTACAAAGCCATAGTCAGGTGAGGATCAAGGGTCTTAATACATAATATAATAATATTGGTCTGAGCTGTCGACACGACAGATCTCGTCACAGTTGTTGTAAATAATAGTAATCAGCTGATTGTCTCACGAACGTAACCAGCACATTCTCCCCACATAGCAAACCCATAATACAGCGAGGGAGAAGAACGGAACCACATGAAACTATGCAACTATAGATTTTTTCTAACAGGGTAGTAAAAGTTTAGCTGGCTAATATGAGCTGTTACTGTGGCTGAGCTGGTTAAAGCTTTGTTTATACTGGACGCGTCCGCATGAGCCCAAAGGTGCGTGCGGCAAAAATGATGTGATTGTAATAACAGCACGCGTGCCTCCGCATCCCAATAGACACCACTTATTACACACAATAGCCTTTTTTCTCTGATTTTGGAAACTCGATCGACTTAAAATGCTTCCAAGATCGACGGGTTGGTGATTCCTGTAACTGTTTTCCGGTCAATGACAAGAGTAGCCTACTCAGCTGTCTCACGAACGTAACCAGCACATTTATCCCCACATAGCAAACCCATAACACAGCGAGGGTGAAGAATTAAGTTACATGAAACAATCCAACTACATATTTTACACCACTGACAAGGGAAAACACTCACGGTGTTTATGACTAGCTCTCCAGTGGTGCCTGGAGAAGTGGGTATACTCATAATTTATGCCCCCATTGTTTTTTAAGCGTCCCAGCAAAGGATGAACGCTCTGTGTTTTAAACAGTGACATGTAAGACTAGTCTTGCATTAGTATTGAATATGCAAGACTATATAATATAGAATAGAATTAATAGAATAGAACAGAATTACTAGTATTCTTGCATATCAGGGCTGTACACAGGATTTTTATAAATACAGAGTTCCAATAAATTAGAAAATTGTGATTTTCCTGGTCTCGACATGAGCATTTTAAGGTGTTTTGAAGGCCAAAAAAATGGACAACCGTAGCTTTAAAAGCACCTCGGTGGACAGTAGCATGAAGTATTTGATCAGTTTAAATGTCGCAATGAATGATCCACTCTACAAAATGGAAATACAGAATGTTTGTGCTTATTGTTGACAATGCACATATTCAAAACGGGAATGGCCTTGAATAATATGATTGATTATTTTGCATATGTTACATTTCAAACAAACACCAATGCAATCCTTCTGTCCAGAGGCATATGAGCAATTAGTATGAGCATCAAAGATAAGTTTCAGCTTCTTTTTCTTCCCTAAATTAATCAATGTTTTTAGACTAATCTGTTCATTTAAAGTCGGCATGAAATCAAATTTGACAAATCTTCTTTTTATATGTAATATTGTAGTGTTTATTATAAATGATTTATCCGTGCACTTCATTATTTTTTTAAAATTCATGTACCCTTATAATCTTTAATCAAATACATTACCCTTCCCTCCCCCTCGAAACAACCATAGACATAATATAATACATAGACGCCCTATTGGCCGCTTTGGAACGTTGCTGCGATACGTCAACGGGTCCGCCATTTTGCGGAGGGCAAGACTGCACTGTAATCAAGGGTGAGCTGAGTTTTTTTCTGGATAGAAACAAAAACTGTTTTTATATTTATCAACCGATTTCAGTGGTTTGTATGTGGTGTACAAAAAGTTCCATCTCTAGTTATTTAAAATCTCAATAGTTACACTTGTAAAATATTTGTTTTAATAAAGAATGGTCAAAGCTCAGACTTGTCATGTATCTGGCTTTTTATTCTTGGATAAGAATGATGAAGACCCCCATACTGAGATATAATTTAAGTTTTCTTATTGTGGAAAAAGCATTTTCTGTGATTGACCAGATTTGAGCAATAACAAAGATAACTGATGGATCCATGCTAATACATATGTTATGGTACAACTAACATTTGTGAGAAGTAATAGTAAATAGTTTAGTCAATAACATAAACAAATAGTATACAGCAAATAAAATAGTAATGAATAGTATAATTATATAATATCATACAATAATACAATCACAAAAATATTGATAATAGCATATGGTTTATTAATAATACTATAATAATAGCAATAGAATAAGAAATATCAATTACAGAATATACACAATAAAAAATAAGTTAAATAGTGACTTATATTTAATACTTAACTCTTTTTGTTAAATTTCAGTTTTATTGATCAGTAATAGCAGAAGTAGCTTCAGTCAAACATACAGCAGGATACAACGTTAAAAAAGCCTAAATATAAAGTTATGAAACTTCACTTTGCCCTCAGCCAAAACGATTTACCAGGGAACCATTTATAGATTAATGAGACCAAAGATCGCCCGTTAGATATACACAAGACGAATAATATCTCATGTTTAATCACTAGACTAGAGACATCCGAGCCGGCGGCACACTTCAGACGCTCTGGCCGAGGTAAGGCTGTCCTCTGCGGGCTTAATGAGCGCCGAGCGCCCGGTGATCGCGTCGTACAACTCCGAAACCGTCAGATCAAATTTTTAAATAGGCGCTATCTTTATAAACAAACCACATATTTAAGCTTTAAACAACTACATTGTCGACTGAAAAACTATTAAAACTACATTTCGTGACACAATAACAGTAGTATTTTTTAATTTATCCTCTGAACGTTACTATTACTAATTAAATAATGACCAAATACAACCAAAAACAAACGTTCAGTCTTGCCTGTGAAAGATAATTCCTCGAAAGCTTTTTTCAATTGTGTGGCGATTTGTACAGCCCCAAGCAGCGCACAAAACAGGCATTTTTCTCATTCCCAGTATGAGAGGTATGGGAAAGTTGCCATCCCCAATATGGCGGCGCCGTTGACGTGCGCTCCAGCGGCCAATAGGGCGTCTATGTATTATATTATGTCTATGGAAACAACCTCTCTTCTCTTCCGGTCACGTGCCATGGCAAAAGGGTGCGGCCAGAGCCGATGAGGGTGCGGTTATCGGAGCACAGCCTCTCAGAGAACCTGTCAGTGTCAGTGTCCTCCAACGATCCAATCAATTCCCGAAGGAATTTTTTTTTCAAATTTCAGAAGCCGTTTCACTCGGATATACGTCACAACAAGGAAAAAATGACAATCTCAACTTCCGTTTCATGCTGACTTTAATCAATGGTTCAATTGCTCACTCATAAAGATAGTCACTTGTCGCCGCCTTCTGGCTTAATGATGCAAGTTGCGCAAACACAGACAAGCGGAGTGATACAAACAACACATTCGAGGTAACTAATATATTTATACAATAATAATGGCAATATATTTAATAGGGTGCTTGTGTTGTTAAATTGAGCTTATAATTTCCACTGTCTTTGATCAAACTGATTATTTCTGTCGGTCATTTAAAACTTCTATTAAAAAAACAGCTGTTTATTTAGCTACTTGCATCTTATCCCGCACTGTATGATCGTTAACTGAAGTGAAGCGTCGCTTTGGGATTCGCGCTCGGCTCGCGCTTCTGTGAACATAAATCCTGCTTGCTTTGATTGGTCTCAAACATTTAGACCTTGCCGAGCGGGTGTTTGAGTGCTGAAGCAGCTCAGATGAGAAGGTCAGTTATCGTCGCGATGGGCGAATCATTGCAGCACCAAATTAGAGTTAGGCCTATTAGGGAATTATTTCACAACTTTCATTAAATAGGCTACACTTAAAAAAAACGACCCTGACTGGGTGTTTTTTATTCACGTGAGTTTGGATTAGCTACTAAATTATGCGCATCAGAGGGGATTTAGAAGTGGGTATACGCAATGCCGACTGAAAAATAAGTGGGTATACGCCGTATACCTGCGTATACCCTGCACTACACCACTGCTAGCTTCTTCTAGCTTTCTGCGGCTTCTCTTTCAAGGTAGTGACGAAATGCGCTCTGTAACGCTGTTTGTTCGCTGTCGGCTACGGTAGAAATATGACGTCTAATATGGCGGCCTTCATAGAAGGGGATTCCCGCGCTTATGTAGATATAAATGCCTAATTCTAAGGTAATAAAAACATTACGGTTTATTAAATAAGTTCTTTATACACAACTGAACACATAGTTATGGATGTCATATTGCATTTCTGTTTATAAATAGTCAAAAATGTTACACACTGCACCTTTAAATATCAGCAGATTTTTATCTTTTAAAAACAATATTGATGTAACTACATATACATACTACACCCAAATGTCAATGTATTATATACATATTGTAAACCAACGCATTTATTGACTACAAACTAACAAAAATCACAGTTCAGCTCTCTACCTCCATCGATTTGAATTGGCGCCGAAGCACTTCCTGGAACTATCTGAGGTCTACGCGAATCACGTGACAACCAAGTATTTAGAACTTCCGTTGTCGAGACAGCGGCGAGGAGAAGTTGAAATAAGGTCAACTTTATAGTATTGAGCTATGACGCGGTTGGCGGCAACCAATCGGAATGTAGAAGTGCTCCGTTTGAGAGGATTCCAGAGAACGCAGTCCTGTAAACTTTAGTTCCGACCACATTAGTTAGCAAGCAAAATAGAGGAGAGGTTGATCATTTGAAATGAATTTGATAAGAAGGCGCGCAACACTATTTAAAGGCAAGATTCTAACTGAGTCAGAATTAAAACATTTCTAGGTTTATGCTCCTCTCCCCACTGCAATGCCAGGAGTTGCCATCATTTCAGACTACTAATGATTTGATGTTCGCTTTATTCCACTGATCCTCTGATTTCGACTGTCTGGAATTAAAAAAAGCACCCCCACTGGTCTGATGCTCTGTATATTTTGAGCCGTTTGTAAATATTTGTATGCTGGGTAGGGATATTGGGCTCTAACATATACTGAAAATTCTGCGTACAAGTCTACTTCTCTTTCTGCTTTTTTGACCTCCAACAGAAGCAGATCTTGTGGTGTTATGTAAACCTGCTCATATTCTAGAATTACAACTGTTGGACTCATATTTTTCTTCTGCCTATATTTTACTACTGAACTACCTGAAGCTTATTCTGCAACTTTTTTTTGTTGTAAACCCATATTTGTAGGATGTTTGACCAGGGTAGGAGCTGTGTGTAGGCTTCTTTGAGCTGATAAAAGGCTTCTGTTGCGGCAGGGGTCCAGGACAGAGACTTGGGCCGGTTCTTAAGGAGGAGAGGTGCACTGATCAGACTGAAGTTATTTTATTTAATTCTTTATTTGACAGGGACAATGGACCGTAAAAGAGTAGCCCAGAATTAGCTACAGAGTTAAATTTCATCTGCTTTCCCTGGGCAGGAGTATACTAAAACACATTACATAACAAAACATCAATAATAACTGAGGGGTCTTCAATGTTTTTCAGGGCGCAGACCCCATAGGTGATAGTACGGTGGCTGAGAAGTGCACAACAAACCACAATTATAAAGGCTATGGAAAGCCTAAAAACCAATTAACAAGTTAGAAACACAATAACAATTCAGAAAACACAACTAGTCAGACAAAACGGAAAAGGTAGGTTTATGTGGCGAATGGAATACTGACTGCTGACTGGACGAGACATCTGTCAATCAAGACATGCAAAAGGTACAGCGGACTGAAATAAAGTTAACTCAACAATTAGGTTACTTTTAACCCAATGCATTGGGTTACAATAATCCACAGTTGGGAAGGTGCTACACCAGCTTACCATAGTTGGGTTCCTTGTTGGGTTATTTTAAACCCAACATTATTAAGTGAGTGGTTCAAGTGTGTCAAACTTTTTTTTTTTTTTTTTACTTAAAAAAAACCTATTATTAAAGATTTGCTTAAACTGATACGCGCCTTGCTTGATACTTGTTTATTTGCATTTATGAATGTCATTGTATTTTGCTCATTATGTGAAATAAAGAAAAAAACATGCACTACACTGAATAGTCATGACAAAGTGATTGACATGGAAACTTTGCATATTCAACCAATCAGCAGCGATTCCCGTTCTCAGGAGTCACCAAGGTCAAATGTATGCAGAAATGTAGCATGTGTGTTTCATCAGCCGAGCCTGTACTTCTCACACCTCCCTTAGTATACTGATACTGTACATGTGTTTTCATACTGTTTACATTCACTAAAGACATTACCGACTATGTTCATGTTCTCACAGCGCATTGTTAGAATTCATGAACATGTTACCGGCCAACTGGTGAATCGTGTTGAGAGGACTATGCTGCTGCTTTACACTACAAATAGTTTTTAACCAGCCATGAGAGGACAGGTTTTACTAGTCAGTTGACTTTGTCAAACACACAGGCTGATGCAATTAATTCACTGCAAAGCATATTAATACCACTTATCAATGGCAAAACTGAATGCAAGTTGTACTATTGTTGTGTCTGCAATGCTACTCAAGCCACTTTTCATGCTACCACTAAACTGTCAAATTAACTGAAATTAATTGTCAAAGCTCAACTGTATTTTTATAATATTGCAAAATATTTATTCAAACAACTAACATTGAACGGAATTATATGATGTGTCTATCTACCACTGTCAATCATTTCCAATTCCTCCACGATAATATAGTATTTTATTTGATGCAATACCAGATTTGATGGGCTTTATTGAATTTTATAAGCAATTAACGTTTAATAAATATATCTTATTAAATGGAGTTAACATTAAATATAATATTGTAATAAATATTTTTTTGTATTTATTTTATTACTGAATGATTTCTTGAAAAAAATTTTGAAACCTTACAAAGACTTTCAAGCCGGAAAGCAACCGGAAATATGGACACATTTAAAGAACTGAACTCCTCTTTTTTTTTACGTTGATTATAAATATAGGCTGCCCTTCTTGTTCTCAGTTTGCCTATTTATTTTTTTCCTCGTAAGTTAGGCATGCATGGTATGTTATTTATCTTGTGTGTATTTTTGATATGTTTAATGTTCAACGTGTAGCCTATAAAAAAATTAATAAATAAAAAACACATTTTCCACCGTGCTTTTGCCGGGTCAGTCTGTTATGTCAGCATGACATTCGGAGCAAGTCGGAGCACATTCTAGTGTCATGAAAAATCGGGTCCTTCCTGGAAATCGGGTATCCATCAACTTCCAGTTAGCCTAATTATTATCCTAAGTTGGCTACATATGTAAAATACGTATGGCTTACTATATAAAAATAAAGAGAGTAGCTACCTATTAAAAGTAATTTGAGCCAATGGGGTCCTAATAGACAGCTGTTCAAGGGGGACTCGATTTGTCACCACACATCGACATGCATCTTGCAATGATCACCGGTGTCTGCGGACATTTTTTATATCCTCAACACAACAACAACAAAATAAAAAAAATCGCAAGCAAGTAGGCCTAAATGCTGCAAGGAACCAAAATGCTGAACGGTTTTTACGTCACGGCAACGTTGCGAAATCGACCAATCAGCAGCGGAGGTCAAATATAGGTAATGCTGAAATACAGCAGCAGGTGTTTTTATTTCATCAGCCGGCCTTCACTGAAGAAGAACTGGTTCTTCTCACAGACTCACAACTCTTCCGAGATACACTAAATCAAGCATATTTTACAGGTAATCGCTACGCGTTGTATCTGACTGATTGATTGTGTAGGCCTAATTTGTGCTAAAAACGTGATTATAATATGTGGGCATTCTTCAGCTAAGCTTGTAATGTTAAACCACAACTTTTCCTGTCATACCTGTAAACAGATTTGTTCTGCTTATTATAAATTAAATGAATGAATGATAAAGGAGAATAGCCTATGCTATAGGCTATCTCACAATTCTGACGTTTTGTTTCCACAACTGCGAGTTTTATCCTCACAATTGCCAGATCTAACTTAACTGAGTTAAGTGATGTCAGAGGAATGATGTCAGAATTGCGAGACTGTGAGACAACTTTTTAATTGTGAGAAAAAGGCCAGTATTGCGAGATTATATCTCGCAATTCTGACTTATTTTCATACTTCCTCCACCACGCTATGAGAGTTATTAGAAGGCGAATAGAGATCGCTAAGACATGTGACCAACTGGGCGGCAACGTCATCAGAACGCAAAGAATTATGGGTATGTTTGGCCAGTTTACACAGAGTTTAGATGGGCTGGCATAGCAGGCTTGCTTTCTGGAATGAAAAAAATAAAACAGTAGTGTGAAAAACATATTATAATCCTACAAAATGCAGCGGGCTAAAGATAACATTGTCGGACCATACCGCCTAAAACTCAATTCTAATGGAAAGACGAGATATGAGGAGAAAATAAAGGAAATCAAGGGACTGGATCCTTTATGAGTGACTGGTCAGGAGACGTCAACCTGTTGCCCAACTTCCAGCACAACTACATGATATGAGATATATATAAATCAGACTTGACAATATATTCTCAATTCCAAAAAAATAAATAAATAAAATGCACAAACGTATGACAAATCTACACACACGAAGTTTTCAGTAACTTCAAGTCGCAAGTTTAAGCACCACACTCCTCGCGCTCTCTCATCTATCTGCATGCAGTCAGAATTCATGTCAAGATTGCAATCCTGGAGTGTGTGTGTGTGTGTGTTTGTCCGCGAGAGGGCGCGGGCACGAGCGGAGAGAGAGAGAGAGAGAGAGAGAGAGAGCCCTGCTTATGAGTGACGACGGACGGAGGACAGAACCACTAAACATTCAAACGTAACCTATATGGTTACACTTTAGATCTGTGATATTAGTCTGATTTTATTTGAGATTTCGGCTTCCAAAGATTATAGAATATATTTGAGGTATTTGATAGAGAGACGCGATCGACTGGTGGAAACATAAGAACATACTCCGTCATTTTGTTCATAACAGGACATCATTCAAACAGAACTGCAAGGTTTTTAATTATATTTGTGTACACTCGCAATAAAACAAACATTGTGCTTTTGTCACACTCTAAACTCTGCTGCTATCCATGCCAGGCATTCGTCGCCTTTTTGTCACCTCTGAAACATGGGTTGTAGTTATTATTTTTCCACGCTGGAAAACGATAAAAGGATTTTCCGTTCTTAAGCTTTATGCCACTTCTATCGTGAGAACGACTACTGCAGTTTACAACACAGCAGGTAGACGGAATCTTGTACACTGCGTTCTTCCCTCCATGCAATCAATACTGGCGCCTTCTGTTTGTGCCGCGGATCCCCAAAATGCTTTGCGTTCACCACTGGTAATACGTCACTGGTGACGTCACATTAGCAATCTCTATGAAGAACCGGAGTCACCCTTATACTTTTTAAACATTTTATTTATTTTTTTATTTGCATTTATTAATGCCATTGTTTATGCATATTTTGCTCATTATGTTAAATAAATGTAAAAAAAAAAAAGAAAAGAAAAGAAAAAAAAGTAATCACACTACCACTTTTTCTTTTCTTTTTTTTAACACAAGAAACAGAATGACAATGATATATTACTATTACATGCCAGGGAGCAAGAAAATGTATATCTTTTGAAAAGATTCACAGTTTTTTATAGCTTTCTTATTGGAAGAGTCAGAGATCATATACATATACAGTTTTAAATCAGGCAAGAAACAAAATAAGATTGATTAAATAATAATAATAATAAAAAACATCTCACTCTCTTTCTCAATTACACACACTACCACTGATATATCAGTGCACATTACACTGAATAGTCATGGCATCTTTGCACATTCAACCAACTGGTGCATAGCATAGTGAGATGATTATGTTGATTGTACACTACAAAACCGTTTTACTGTTTGTATATACAGTGTTTGTATAAAGTTCAATCATAAGAGGACAGGTTTTACTAGCTCAGTTGGTATTCCCACGCTTTGTACATTTTCACATGTTTAAACACAGCAGCCTTTCCTGTCAAACCTATAAATGATGTATGTTAAATGAAGCTTGTTTCCGCCACGGAATAAAACTTTTTTTTTTTTTTTTTATCTCACACTTCTGACTTCATAACATGGAATTGTGAGTTTATCATGCAATTCTGTGAAAAAAGTCTGAATTGTGAGGTTTAAATTCGCAGTTACTTTAGATGTTACAATACCAAAACTCTAGTAGTTGGTGTTGATACCACAAAAAGTACACAATACTCAACACTTGAGTCAGTACAAAAGTAAAAAAAGAACAATAATCAGGGCCTGAATTTAATTTTGGAAAATGCAAACACTGTTTTGAGCTTTTACGATTATTTTCAATCGTGTGTCTATCACAATCGTGTCAATTTGGCAGTTTGTCGCAAGGTCCTGCCCATTTGAGAGATCGCCCAATCATGGAGGGATAGATTGATAGAATTATTGATTGAAAATCCAACGTCCAATGGGCAATACGAATTTTTTTCTGACGCAATAAGAGTGTTGCAGGCACTTTTGTTTGTGTATTCAACAGTTTTAAATTCTTGTGTTAAAATGTTAGGATAGCATTACTAATTTGACTTCCTTCTAGTTTTAAAGCAATTTTTTCCCATCAGAATGTGTGGTATATGGGCTTTGTTTGGAAATGATGAGTGCCTCGCGGCTCAGTGCACCAATGCCATGAAGATTGCCCATCGTGGTCCAGATGCTTTCCGCTTCGAGAATGTCAATGGATTCACCAACTGCTGCTTTGGGTTTCACCGCCTTGCTATTGTGGACCAGCTGTATGGCATGCAGCCTCTGCGTGTCAAGAAGTTCCCCTACCTCTGGTTGTGTTACAACGGTGAGATCTACAACCACATCAGGGTAAGTAACAGTCTTGGACTATTTCACTTTCACTTTATTTCACAAAAAAAGCTCAATTTCAAATGATATTTATTATATAATATATATTTCGATTGTCATTCAAAACTTTTCTTCCACTAAACAAAAATTATTTTACTTTGTACTGACTTTCTCTTTCTTCTTCCTCTTCCTCCTTCTCCCTCCTCCTCATTTTTCTGCCTTAAAAGTGTATGGGTTTCAGAGAAATAAATCATAGAGACCCTCAAATTTGTGTACCGCTATTCAGGCACACAGACACACCCTGTGCAAACAAGAAGCTAGCATTAGACCAGCAGTAAAATATAGCATATATACTTTATTGTAGTTAGTGGCAATTTCATGTTTTGTTCTGTTACAGTGCCACCAAGAGGTGCAATTCTATCAGTTTTTCCTCAGAGTGTGCCCATACATGGTGTGTCAAATTTGGTTAAAATATCTTAATTCGTTTTGGAGTTAAAGACATTTATATGTATGAGCACATGAAAAATGACCCACATCAAACTTTTTTTTTTTTTTTTTTTTTTTGAGTATCAGACCAAAATTATTAATATAATGGATAGTTAAGGCCCTTTTGGTGACTTTAAGATGATATTTAATTTTTCTGTTATCAAAAATTATCAATTTGCCTCCTGTGAAATGTATCCTACTGTGACAGCTGCCATAGTGCCTGTCACCGAATGTTGGCTGTTTGTCCGAGTGAGTGGAGGGGGCGTGGCTTAGCCATAGGTGAATTGTCAACTTGCTATATTTCCAAATTCCCTACCGTGGTTTTGTCTCAATCGGACTACGGGTTTCAAATATATTCGCAAAAGTTGTTTTAACGTTAAATTACAAGCGTTTTTATGAGTACTACTTTTCATATGTACTACTGTACACCCAAAGCGCTTTACAATCATGTTGGGGTCTCTCCTCAACCACCACCATGCGACGGCAGCCACAGTACAACGGCTCTTAACAAACCAGCTATACTGTATGTGGAGAGAGGAGAGAGAGTGATAGAGACAATTTAATGGATGGGGATTATTAGGAGGCCATGATTGGCAAGGGCCATTGGAGGGAATGTGGCCAGGACACCGGGGTTACACCCCTATTCTTTACGAGAAGTGCCATGGGATGTTTAATGACCACAGAGAGTCAGGACCTCAGTTTAACGTCTCATCCAAAGGACGGTGCTCTTTGACAGTATATTGTCCCCATCACTATGCTGGGGCGTTAGGACCCACACAGACCACAGGGTGAGCAGAGCACCCCCTGCTGGCCTCACTAACACTTCTTCCGTTAAAAAAACACAAGGCAAAACCTATCATGTTTGGTATCGCTGGACTCGGCAAGGATTCAGGAATCTAAGGAGAGGACGCTCATGAAAATAAGTCAACCACAACCAAAGTTATAAGCATGTAAATATCCGAAACTTCTCAGACTCCTTCAGGGCATCGTGCCGATGACCCATACTGAGTTCCGTTATGATACTAAATGAAAACACAGACAAATACCTTAAATAATGTTTAAATTATTATTATTATTATGAGAAGTACATACAATATGTACAACAGTGATATATTTCTGACTGTAATAACTTTTTTACTTCAACATTCCTTTATCTGTATAGAGAGATTGTATTCTCGAATATGGGTGAACACGTTTGATTGTTTCCTCCTTTTACAGACACGTTGCGTCTATTTAAAAAAAAAATGCAAATTGGCTATCTATTTTCAATGACAACAATGCGTTTTTCTTCGATATCTAAAGTGTTCGCATATTTTTTCCGGTGTGGGGGATAGAGATTAGCGATAACAGCCTCTGTCTTGAACATTTTCTCTGCTGTATGTGTGTGGGTGGAGCAAGTCGAGAGTTAAGAGAGTGAGCAGTCAAGTGGAAAGAAGTTGCGTACGTGCTGGTGGGACTATCCATCTGGAATTTTTTTTTCCAAATACCTTTGATGTGCAAGATATAATCGTATACGTTCATACCGCCATATGTACCGTTCATATAGTATACCGGTACAACCCAAGTGTGCAACCGTGGCATCTGCCACAACACATTTATTGTGCCAGTACGAGTCTCCACCTCACATCATCTCTCCAATTCCTTCATGGTTTTTAACATGCATCTAATGATCTGTCTTTTTCCTTATAGCTAAAGGAGCACTTTGAGTTTGAGTATCAGACCAAAGTGGATGGAGAGATCCTTCTGCACCTGTACGATCGCTTTGGAATCGAGAAGATGCCAACTCTGCTAGATGGAGTGTTTGCATTCATCCTGTTGGACACTGCTAACAAAAAGGTTTTCTTAGGCAGGGACACGTACGGTGTGAGACCACTGTTCAAACTGCTCACCGACGATGGGGTTCTAGCTGTCAGTTCTGAGGCCAAAGGTATAATGAATAAAGTAAAGCACCTTCTCTGGTAGGGCTGCACGAATAATTGAAACAAAATGAAATCCCATTAATGCCGAGTTCACAGATTTTTCACTCGCTGACAGATTTTGCAAACAAATGCCTGAAATCGGAGGCAAATTGTCATCGGCGATGACCTACAGCCAATGAGAGAGCAAGATACAGGGCAGCGGGAAGTTTAGGGAGGAGTTATACTGTAGACCAGAATATCAGCAAGCAAAGGCTCCTCTGTCTAAGTTTATTTTTCTAATTGCTTAAAGGGGTCATATAATGGTACATGCACTTTTACAAGCTGATTGTACTGAAATGTGTGTTGGCAGTGCCTGCACACAACCGTCATATAATGATAAAAATCCATCCAGTGATTTTGTTTTAATCTCCTTATATGTTTTCCCCTGCCTCAAATCGAGCCGTTCGAGCCTGTGACGTCACAGGCTCGCACGCCCCTCCCACGATCGTTGATTGACAGTAGCGTTTCAACACAGACCCGCCCTCGTTCGTGAGCCAGCTGTCAATCATGCGCGCGCGGACCGGTGTCGCGCTGAAAAGTACGCTGGAGCAGCACAGTCTATGAGCAGAATGGAGTCTAAGTGAAGTGGTGTTCTCTTGGGGGGAATAAGGAACACAGCAGTCATTAATGTTCCTAAATCCGAACCGCTGAAGACGCAGAGTGGCTGAGTTTGTTTTCGAAGGGAATATTAGCCACGATCGACGTCAATGCTTTCATGTTTGCTTGAATCATTTCACACACCAGACTGCTTTATAAACGAGGAGTATATAAAGCTGGTTTTGCTAAGAAGCTGCTCCTGAAAAAAGGAATCGATACCAACTATTCGTGTTCCTGCCATAGGTTCCTGCACGTCCAGAAGAACTGAAGTGAGTGTAGCGTTTTATTAACCTTTATATTCATATTTATATTAATCTTTGCAAATCGCTAGCTTCACGATGAATGTGTCTAAGGTTTACACTCAGGGAACATTATGGCATGTTTTCGATGTACGACGTTCTCAATATTCAAAAATGGCATTATATGACCCCTTTAAAATAAACGACTACAGGTCGATCAGAAAAACCTTTAGTCGAGAGCAGCCCTATATGTGCTTCATGTTTCAGAGTGAAGCACGGCATTGTTCTTTTACGCACCTGCAGCTCATCATCTTGTGTTTTTAGTGTCTCAGAGTGGCTTGGTTCACAGTAAATGCTGCTCCACTCAAACTCATTTGGGTTGCATTTGGGAACACAAAATGTGGCAACCATCTTCCCAAACTTCTGATGAGAAGTGCTTATAATTCAAAAAAGAAGGCTCCCTGAGGTTTTCTGCCAAAATAAAATATTCATGGTTTACTTATTATTATATATATATATATATATATATATATATATATATATATATATATATATATATATATATATATTATATATCTTTTTTTATCACATTTTTATTTAAAATCGTGCAGCCCTATCTCCTGATGCAATACCTTGAGCACACCTTTATTCCAGAATTTAATTTGAACATCACAATTTCACTGTGATTTAATCCAAATAGGTTTGACAGAGATCACCACCCCCATGTCCACTCCTGCAAAGATCACCCCATTCCCCCAGGACACTTTGAGGAGTTTGACTTGGAGCTCACTGGAAAAGTGAAGTCTGTTAGGATGGATCGCTTCCACTGCTGCACAGATGAACCTAAACATGCCTCCTATAACAACCTTCAGGGCCTTGGCACAGGTACAGTAGATGTCATATAGTGATGTAAAAGTAGTCCAGATTACATGTGCATTTCTATTCCACTTGTTCTGAAGCCGTTTGATAGCTTTGTGTGACACTGAAACAGAGTTATTCACATTTTGGACAAATAATTTAGTCTACTTCTGGATCAATAGATTAATTTGAAAAAATCCAATTAAAAACACATTCTCGAATCAGACGTCACTACTGCTCTCATACACTCTAAATTTCATTCACACAAATGGTCGTGCCTTTTTTATTTAACCCTTAAAGCTAAAAAAAAGGTCATTTAAAATTTTTTTTAATTAATAGTAAAATTCAAACAGAATGTGCGAAGTGCAAGTTTTTTTTTTTTTTTTTTTTTCAGAAAACAAATAATGTTCAATAAATTGGTTATTGACCATTAATGTGTGTGTCATGGAATGGTCAAAAGTGAAGTGAGGATAAAAGTGCGGAAATAAGGATGTTTATTAAGTAAATAAAAGGCAAAACAAAAACTACCCTGTGGGTGAAAACAAGAGAGGTCTTAGGCGGTAACAAGAGACACGAGGGGAAAATGGACAAAGAACCAACACAGGACTGCAAACACAGGGAGACTAAATAGGGAGCAAACAAAAGAGGGTAACGAACAAAGCAGGTGGGGAAGATTAATCAATTATCAGGTAACGAGATGGGAGGGGCTAGACAATTGACAGGAGAGTACATGGCACAAGGAATACAAGACAAGCCATGTGCTCACAATGAACCAGAATAAACATAAACAGGACAAACTGGGAATGTCAGAGCTCTGTCATCAACCAGAATATAACCCAGACAGAAGTCACAGAATCCTGACAGTATGTGCAGAGTTTGTAAACAGAATTGAAATGGACAAATTTTCAGATTTTTATTTAGAAAAAAAGGGAAATCATGACCGAAAGAATCTAACACTTTCTAATACTATCACTTTCTAATAGAATCTAATACACGCGGACATGCACACGCACGCATATACATGTGTTCTCATACATACACACACTGACAAATACACATGCACACACCACATGCGAAAGTCTCACTTACCCCTCTTTCCAAGTATCATCCCAATCGCCTCTTGTGTTGTATACTCCTCTGTCTCTCCATTCAAATCCTTCCTTCCCCCTTACCCAAAAAGCTGCTGTCATTTGCTGATGGAAATGACTGTAATGAGCCAAATGTTGCTTAAACGTGCATGTTGTCTACTGTCAGGAACAATTTTAATTATTTTGATAGTGCTAACAGTTGAAGAGTTACGGTAACGTATATACAGCTTGGTTTGTGTCAGCGCCAACACAACCTGTTTAATAGAGTAAAAATCTATGGAACAGATAAATGTAAGAGTTACTTCTAGAACCTCCCTGTTATATACTTCTGCTTAAACCACCATTTACTGTACCATCAATCAAAACTTTAGAGAAATGAATTTCTCCCTTGTCATCAGGCTTTGAATTGGAGACGGTCAAGAGCAACATTAGGATCCTGTTTGAAAATGCTGTAAAGAAACGCTTGATGGCTCACAGAAGAATCGGCTGCCTCCTCTCAGGTGCCTGTGCTGCTCTTTCTGTTGTTTGCTTTAAGTGGGTTTGTTACTGTGACTTTTTTATTACATTCACCCTATCCATGATGTTTTCATTTCCAGGTGGTCTCGATTCCAGTCTGGTTGCTGCGACACTCGTGAAACTGGCCAAAGAAGAAGAGCTTCAGTATCCCATTCAGACATTTGCTATTGGTGCAGATGACAGCCCAGATCTTCTTGCTGCCCGCAAGGTATTGACACTGTATATTCAGCATGTCATATGCACTTTAATAGGTATCCTAAATGTGTGTGGTGCTTTCTATGAATACAGTGCATGCACGGCACGCTGTTTTTAAAGCATTGGAGTAGTCCTATTCAAATTACGGATCAAAACAATGGAGCGGTTCAGACAAGTGCTCTCGGATGTTTATGGGCATTATGTCTCCTTATATTTTTATCTAGTGCAAAATGCGCTTCATTCAAGCTCTTTCCATTCGGTGCGCATTGTTTCCCTTGTGCTGGTGATGCTGAAGCGCCACATTAGGAGCTGCAGAACGGTTATTTTAACAGTTTGAGAAACACGGTGAGCAGTAAAATAGATGTATACTTTCACTTTCATTCAAGAATAAAGATGTAAATAAACAGTAGAACAAATATAAAAACAAAAAAATTATAGTGCTTTAAAAAAAATCATTTTACATCTAAACAGAAGCATTCTAGAAAAACAAATAATCAAATGTAAAAATCACTTTACATTACAAGTAAACGATTAGAGTTTCAAAAGCAGTTAAGTTAAGAGCAGCAAGTGATTCCTTTTCTTTTATAAACAATAATCAAACAGATTAACATTGAGACAGATTGCCTGTAAAGACCTACTGTAATGCACTGATCTAATATAAGGCTTCAGATGTGTCAGTCAGAAAAAAAGTTCACCTCTCAGAAAACATACAAATAAAGATCATTGTTCATTGTAATTACTATTTTGAGCATTGGGATCGCTAGATGAAGGCGTAATGAACACATTTTTGTTAACCTCAAAATCAACCGAAATTGACATCTGCAGAAAATATATTCTTTTAAGAGAAAAGCTCTGTTGGGGGATTTAGTCTCTTGATATCTGGTAAACACAAACATAAATACTATAGAGGGAAATTGTTACCAATGAAAGACAATGCAAACATCAAATAAAAAGGCTTTTTTCAAAGAATGTGTGTGTGTCTATCACTGTCGGAGAAAAGAGAGAGCAAGAACGCTCTACTAATGCTGTGAAAATTTGAAAGAGTATTGAAACTTTCAAATATTTCAGTGTAATATGTATCAAAAAATCTATATTTTGACAACACTATTAGAGGCTTTTGGTAGCAGATCACTATTTGGTAGCAGACCACACTGGTTTTCTTTTTTTTTCTTTTTTTTTTTTTTCTCTTGGCTCTCAACGAAGGCGGTCGCATTTTCTCTCCCTCTCCCTCCTCTTACCTCTCCTGCTTTGCTTCTCTCGTCTTGTCTCTTCTACTGTCTTGTACTTTGAGAGACTCTCGCAGCACTGCTCTCCAAACCAAGAAATTATGGATTTGATCAACTGGTCTCTCAACGCAATTGACATCTTCTCGACGAGAAGCTTGAGTTCGGGGGAACCTGACTGCCCTGCCGGAACGTTCGCAGCTGGCTACACGATGGACGCGTGGGAGATGTGGCGGGTCATGTGTCTGGCGGCTCTTTCCGTGGAGGACATTGAAGATATCTACCTATTCGGAACCATGATAACAGGTCTTCTGCTGATTGGATCAGGCATTGCCCTGGTTTATCGAGGAATTAAGGAGACGGTGACAGCTGTCCAAAGCCCCACAAGGCTGCCCGTCATGATTGAAGCGGTGGGCAGAGCTGTCTGCACTCAGACTGGGACTATGAACCAGAATATGGATAACATCATGGAGTAGCTCACAGCTTTGCAAAGGCAAATTGATCGTTTCAGAGACCAAAATGGACCAGGAGAATAGCCTGTGTAAATTGCAGCTACTCGCCCGAAGACCAAACAATCCCAATCTTATCTGTTTCGGCACCCCCAACCAGCACTGGCCTTGGCCAAGGCCGCTGTTGGAACAACAACTCTCCCGGAGAAGCACTGCAGTGAGCCGCTCTTGCGTTCCTTCCCCGACTCCCCAAACACCTGGTATTGTTGACTTTGTATGGACCTGATCAAGGTTGTCTCCATGGCAACTTGCTATGTATCGCTGTGACAATCCTGCGGACTGAGGCATCTAGATTATGGTGCTGGCTTAGCAACTCTCTCCAGGCCTACACACACATGAACTTACATATACACATATATGCATCCCCCCACACGCCTTCGCCGCTTCGTACCCACAGCCTGGCAGGCGGGTCTGTGACCAGCGCCAAGAATGGCTGCAGGACCGGATGCTGCTTGCCTGGGCTGGACTAACTCCATCCCCCCCTCCCCACACGTGTTGCAATGTCTTGTTCATGTAGATTGTATTGTTTATGTGCTAATGTTGCTGGGGTGTTTTTTTCCTGTTTCCAGACTGTACTCCTTTGTGAGGGACCAAGCAGCGCTAAGCAAGAGGAGTCACAAGGGAAGTTCAAAAGTAAGGGTTTTATTTCCCAAAAATCATTACAACAAAACAAAAATAAAGTTTTGGGCCCGTAAAAGAGGTCAAATAAACAGACAGTAGTGATGTGACATTTGAACCGAGGCGTCGAAGCTTGTGTCGAGAAAAAATGGGCGTGCCAGATGAAGCCGCGATTCGAGGCTTGTGTTGTTAACGTGAGAAATCACGTGACTAGTGACAAACGAGGCCTCGGTTTGTGTGGATACGTCATCGGTTCGGTCTGGGGGTTCAAAAACTGTTCGAAACTCGCGCCACCTTGTGGGTGTTGTCAGGAGTAGTAGACGCAGTTGTAGTGTCAGAGAGTTAGAGAACTCTCATTGTCATTATTGTGTCATATGTGTTAAGGCTGTACATTTATATCAGGTTAAAATAGTTATAGTAGCCTATATTGTTATTATTAATTATAGTAGCTATATTATAGTCTTGTTATATTAATTAGATAAGATTATTTGGATTGCTTTGGATTTTTGGATCTGGACTGGACTGCTTTTTGTTTTGGATTGCCCTTTTTCGATTTGTTTGCTTTTTGCAACTCTTCCTTGTTCCTGGTAATGGAGCCAGCATGAGAGAGGATATCCTCCCCGTCTGGGCTCAACAGAAGCATCAGTCTCCTCATTTATACCATCTGGCACTGGCATTTTTATGTTCCCCTGCATCCTCTGTTCCTTGTGAAATGATAATTTTCCAAGGCTGGAGAGGTTTTGTCCAAAAGGAGAATCGTCTAAACCCCAACACACTTGAAAAAATTATGTTCCTCAATAAAAGTCTATTGTAATCCTTCCTTCACCCACCCCAAATTGCAGTGTTAGATTAGAAAATAAATAAATAAATAAAAAAGAATGATGGAGGGGGGGGGGGTGTTATACGGACATCGTAAGTCTGCTCAGGTCATTGGTTCAGAATTAATTAATTTGTCTGCTACTTCTTTGCACAGTAGCTAGGTGTCACTAGTGAGCAATGCTGAATGAAGCTTCGAGTAATGAACCTTTGGGTGAAGCAATGGTCTGCGAGGTCTCAGTCAGTGGTTCAGGAAGCCTCATTTTGCCATCACTAACAGACAGTAACTAAAGCTCTGAACATAAGAGACTCAAAAATTAGGGATGGCTGACGCGAAACAGTCGTTCCGAAGCTTTGTGAGATCCCGAAGCGCAGATGTTTCGAATCACTGATTCGAAGCGTGATTCAAAACACCCATGTCAGGTGACTATGGCCAAACGAAGCCTCGAAGTGTTTCACTAACTGTTTCATCAGGTGTGATCCGTCGAATCAGCGTTTGATTGACACACGGTCGGAAACAGACCACACAATCGCACATCTGTATAAAAGTGAAATTAACGCATATTGACATCGTGTTTTTTTGTGAGAGGAGTTTGATTTTGAGATAGTGGATTTTTGGTGATATAGTGACATTTATAGTGTGATTTGTTTAGTTATATTTAGGCTTACATTTAAATTTACACAACACATTGACTGATAGGCTAGACTAGAGACACCGAGTATAGCCAACATATAGTGACACATTAATAGATACATATGTATCCACCTTATTCTGCTCTAAACAATGCGCGCCGCCATGACGACGACTCCGGTTGCCTACTTCCGGTTTGCACTGTATTAGCAGTGAGAGAATGAGTTCAGGCTCTATCTATGTGCTGCTGTTGGTTGATTTTACAATTCAAAGAAGATAAAAAAAAACTTTAGAAACTGGGTGCTTTGAGCATAAGATTAAAAGGAGAGAATGCCTATGTCCTGTTCGGATCAGCTACATTCAGTGCCAGAGAGTAGACGTTTTTGGTTAGCTGCGCTAAAACTGAAGCATCCAACGAAAAAGGTGTAATACGTTACCAGTATGGATGGGCATTTCAAGCAAAAATAATATTCGAAGATCGCTGGGTATTATTCAATTATTATTCGAAAATAGCACCCCTCCATCACATCACGCACACATAGCCTACATATTTTTAAATAAATATAATAAATATTTTTATATTTAAGTTTCACAATATAATGTTTTTTTATTTATTTGTTTATTTATTTAATCTATGTTGATTATATGAAAAGGGAACCGCATGAGATGAGTCAGATATGATCATAATGCCCAATATATCGGAAAACATTTGGAATGGCTCAGACATGATTTTGACCACTTATTAAGTTTTGTTTTGTAGAAAGCCTTTCTGTAAAGTGAAATTCGTTTAGTAAAAATTGTATCTTCATTTGTATCAATGTTTTATCCACAAATTGCCTAGAATAATAAATATGACTGACAAATATAGCGTCTTATTAATAAACGAAACTCAGCGTATAAGTTAGGCTACTTGCCTCACATACATGAGAAGTATATAGAAAGCTTGAAATGTGTACTTTTAAACAAAATAATTAAAAACGAGCAGAAATGGGCTGCTCTCTGCTTATGTAGGTTAATTCGTATGAAGTGTGCATTTCTCTCTAGGCGCGTTCACTACTGCGAAGATGGCGAGTCAGCATCATCAAATTTATCTTTGCAGTCGATACTTACAGAAAACACTAGTTATTAATAAACAATTCAAATGTTTAATGCATAATCATTACTTTTGCCGTTTTTTTTTATTGTGGCAAGCTTATGCGTGCGTTGTGATGCAGAATAGGCAATATTACGAAAACGCTCATTATGGTTTAGTATTCTCTCCCATATAGTATACATAACTTCCAACCCAACTTCAGTCGTGCACGGGCAGGGGCAGCCCTACTTATTTATTTCACATATTTTATTATCAGCACATCACTGCGGCGTTCTGAGCAAGCGGCGCAATCTTCATAAAGCTTAGAACCGGAAAAGGACAACCGGATTCCGGTTTAAACCCGCTATGAATCATGGGTAAATTCGCTAACCAGGAAAAAGGTGGATAGACAGCTAGATTAATAGATAGATAGATTCATATATAGATAGATTAAAGATAGGCTACATATATAAATATTATAGAGACATAGATTATATATACATATCTAAATACACAGATAGATTATAGATACATATTATATACATATCTAAATACACAGATAGATTATAGATACATATTATATACATATCTAAATACATAGATAGATTAGAGATACATATCTAGATAGATTTGGATAGATAGATAAAATGGAGGCTCTCCAGAAGAGATGCCGTACATCTGTGGTGTGGGAGCATTTCCATTTAGAAACAACAAATAAAGTGAGATGTGTGTATTGCGATCGGCAGCTCGCCTACTGCAACAATACATCATCCATGATGCGCCATTTGAGAAGTCCTTCCACAGCAGAGAAATTTATATTTTTGAATAAAAATATGTACAAAAGAGAGACATTGTGGCTTGATTTATTTTATTAATATTCATTTTGCAGGACCAAAATAACATTATGCACAGTGAGGAGCCTAAATAAAAAAAGTACAATAATAAAAAAACAACAAATTGTCATGGCTCGTCAAGGTTTTTTTCAGATCAACACATGCAAGTGACCACTAGGTGTCACCGTGGAGACGGGTGTCGGAATGATTCGAAGCCTCGAAACAATATGGACCATTTGGTTCAACTGTTTCATTGCTTCACGAAGCCTCGATCTGCCCATCACTATCAAAAATACAACTGACCTGAAACAAAAGAAACAAAGGGGACTTATATATTGGCTGATCAAACCAATTGACACACAAGGGAAGACTAACAACAACACTACTACATAAACTACAAATAACAGCAAAACCTACCTAAAAACTTATTCCAAAAGAAATATGCTTTTACTTATCCTCAACTCAACAAAAATACTCAATATAATATAAATCTAACCCACAAAATATCTAAACAGAGAATAAAGCAACCCCCCCGGACATAACAAGCAGTGGTAGGGTCCAATTAGGCCACCTCCCCTATAAAGCTGCTCCTGCTCCAAACGCCACCCCTTTAAGCCAGCCGACTTCCTGAATCTCTCCCGGGTGTGGAATCCAACACTGGTAAGCTCAGAAACAAAATAATTATAGAAACAGAATGGCAATCCAAAAGTAACTAATGTTGCGTGCTCCCAAAAAGATACTTGTATATGATCAACTAAATAAAGTGTAATGTGTGTGAAATGAACTAAGTGTCCTGTGAGTTATTTGTAACTAAATAAATATTTGCAACAAATGTATAATGTGTATGAGGTTACCGCTCTTAAACTGGTTGAGGCCATGGCTGTGGCCATCACATCCTTACAGGAGCATAGTCTGGGGGTCGCTTTTTTTCTCCTCTCCTCGCCTCTCCTATGTCATGCTGTATTTTTCTGAAGATTGGCGCTGATTATAGCAGCCATGGTAGCATCTTGTTACCGAAGCACATTCCCTGTGTGTGAAAGCACTACTTGGCAATAAAGTGATTCTGATTCTGATTTTAACTGGTGTTGTGTGGCAGGTGGCAGCCTACATTGGCAGCGAACACCATGAGGTGAACTTCACGCCCGAGGAGGGTATCCGCGCGGTGGACGAAGTCATCTATTACTTGGAGAGTTATGACATCACCACTGTGCGTGCTTCTGTTGGTGAGTACAGGAGTTCAGAACCATGCCACCAATCCAAATTGTATACTAATTGTCAGTCACCATCATTGACTACGTTTACATGCAGCCAATTTTCGGGTTAAGGTCACTATTCGGGTTTCTGAAACATTAGGAATAACCCGTTTACATGTGTGAGCAGAGAGAGTTACTCCTGTATACATGGAATTGCAATATCCCGATGTAAACAGCGACGCGCGGTTAGCGTCTGGACGTACGGACAACCTTAAGACACAATATGCGTAATTTCCGATTCTTCTTCCTGTATCCAAAGACAACAACAACAACAACAACAGCAGCAGCACACGGATAATGAATAGTTCGGGAAAGATAGCGATCGCCTTTGTTTGCGCTTTGATGCTGGTAACGTTACTGACCTTGCTCCAAAAGTTTGCTGTGCTGCGTCTCGCCATGTTTACTTCCGGTATACTGCATGCGGGTTTTTGTATGCGCAGAGAAGTTTCTCTACTCAAAAGACCAAGATTCCTTGCGAATAGAACATGCGCAGAACACAAATTACTATGGGGATATGCCGATACGCGTTTACATGACCAAAAATTCGGGTTAGAAAATGGGTACCCCAGGTATAATATCCCGGATTTTAAAATCCGGGATATGAGCATATTCGGGTTTTTGCCGGTGTTTACATGGCCGTTCGCGACCGGGTTATTGCTAATATCCCGGTTTTGAACGGGTTATTGGCTGCATGTAAACGTAGTCACTGACGATAGTGGTCCTGAGTCCTAACAGAACTATGCTTATACTCTGATGTTTAAACACCATGTAAAAATGTATTTTGTATAAACTTCAATACTTTGGGATCTGAACAAAGCACACCATACTTATGAGCAATAGTAACAGAACAGCCATGCTTTCCTTAGCAATATGAATTTACAATGTCAGCTTATAGCCCGTAGGTGGCAGCAGTGCTTTGCAGAAATGTTTTTGTTTTGCAGGTATGTTCCTGATATCAAAGTACATCCGTGAGAAGACAGACAGCGTTGTGATTTTCTCAGGTGAAGGTTCTGATGAGCTGACACAAGGATATATCTACTTTCATGAGGTACATGTCATTATGCTCAGTTTACATTTACAGTCACTTTAAATGTATAAAAGCGCACTTGAAAAGGTATAAATGTCATTAAATGATGTCAAATATAATAAAATGTTCTTTATTGATAGCTGGTGAAAATTCATATAAAAATTGTGCAGAAAAGTGAAGTGTATGGTCACAATGTGAGACATTAGTGTCTTGTCATGCATTGTTAGCTGTATCTTAAGACTTGATTTCAGCTGAATTTGTGTCCTGATTTGAATTAGGCGCCATCTCCTAAAGCGGGTGCTGAGGACAGTGTACGTCTGCTGAAAGAGCTTTATCTGTTTGATGTGCTGAGAGCGGACAGAACCACAGCTGCACACGGGTAAGACAAAATACCCCTTCCTTCTCTTCCCTTCACAGTAACTTGGTGATTTCCACTGTTTGTGTTGTGACGTCAAACCTTTTCCAATAGACTGGAGCTGAGAGTGCCTTTCCTGGACCACAGATTCACCGCATACTACCTCTCTCTGCCTGCAGAGATGAGATGTCCGAAGGTGAGTCCTGACACCTCACAGTTCAGTGATTTATCCTTCCTCATCAGTCTAAAATGTGTCTGTTCCCACATCAGTTACAGTGCCTGGCCTGAAGAATAATGCAAAAAACAAAACTCCAAATATGAGCAATAATGATAGTGATGCTCAATTTATTGGTATTGCTTTTGTTTTATAATATCATATTAGTGTTTTTTGTAATCCGACTGAATAACTTGTTTGATTGGAGCAGAATGGTGTGGAGAAGCATCTCCTGAGGGAATCTTTTAAAGGGATGAATCTTATCCCAGATGAGATTCTCTGGAGAAGGAAAGAGGCCTTCAGTGATGGTATGACATCCTTGAAGAAATCCTGGTACGCAAGCCTGCAGGAGCACATCGAGTTTGAGGTACTACACATGTACACACAGACTATGATGTCATGGATGTGCACAGTACATGGTGTGTATCCTTTAATCTATCTTCTCTCCTTCAGGTGAACGACTCTCAGTTGGAGAAGGCTGATAAGCTGTTCCCTTTCAACCCCCCCAAAACAAAGAAGGCTTCTACATAAGGCAGGTCTTTGAGAAGAAGTACCCGGGCCGCAGCGACTGGACGCCACATTACTGGATGCCCCGCTGGATCAAGGCCACCGACCCCTCAGCCAGAACCCTGTCCATCTACAAGCCTGATAAAGACGAGTACTAAATTCGAGGCTTCTGGTCATTCCTAGGATATCCAGATCCACCAAAGGAGGGAGAGCATTTTCATATTTAGCTCCGAAGCTCTGGAATAGCCTTCCTGATATTGTTCGTTGCTCAGACTCGCTCTCCCAGTTTAAAACTAGACTAAAGACGCATCTATTTAGCCAGGCATTCATATAAATTTTTTATCTTACAGTTACTGTAAATTCGGCCTCTAGTTCATAAACGCCAGAGGAGAACTGGCTCCGACTGAGCCTGGGTTCTCCCAAGGTTTTTTTTCTCCATTGGGTCATCTGATGGAGTTTTAGGACACCATTAGGTCATCTGATGGAGTTTTAGGACACCATTAGGTCACTTGATGGAGTTTTAGGACACCATTTGGTCACTTGATGGAGTTTTTTGGTTCCTTGCCACTGTTGCCTTTGGCTTGCTCAGTTGGGGATATTCAAATTAATTAACCAATCATACCATTGATCAGCTCTACCAAACTTGGATGTCTTTTTTCCAGTAATAAACAAACATTAAGTTGTTTTGATTGATACTGTGAAGCAGCTTTGATACAATCTGTATTGTGAAAAGCGCTATATAAATATATTTGACTTGACTTGAGTAATCGCATCATTCTTCAGACCTTGGCTAAAGATTACATTCTTTTGGAACATGAAATCCACGGGGAGGAGTCAGATCCAGATCCGACTCCTCCCACCTTACATACACCTAAGCCTACCCAACTCCACCCCCTGATCCCTAAACCCACCCCTAATCCCTAAACCCAACCCTAATCCTACCCATCTCCACCCCTTGGATCATGATCCGACTCCTCCCCGTGGATCTCATGTACTGCATTGAGGTGCTACTGGACACATCTGCCTCATTGAGCTGGTTCAAAGTTTATGATGCTACCTTCCTCTGTTAAATGAGCTAAATTCATTTTTAGGTGGTTTGATTAGTTTTTTCTAAAGAGAACTGAATTTTTCAGAGATGCAGGTCTGCAGGTCAGTTCTTCACATAAGTATATTTTAAAAATGAAGCCCTGTCCACTCCCTTTCTTAAGTCCAGTGTATTTATATAAAATATGAGTGCGATTCTCATCCATTTTATTTTTTCCCTTTAGATTTCTTCATTAAGCTTTATTTTATTAAACAGAATCTAAAAAGATTTGGGAACCGAAGTGAGGTATAGCTTGTTGTATAGCCTATAAATACTATTTTTGTTACTGCTTTAAAACTCAGAACTTAACATTAGCCAACATTGTAAAAAAACAAAAACTTAACACTTTTTATACAAAGATTCTGAAAGCTTGAAGGGGATCCATAAGATTTTAAGATCAGGGGTGCATTTCCCAAAGCCAATTATGGTCACAATTTCTGTCGTTACCAATAGAGCTCAATCCAACCTGCAAACAAAGTTGACTAAAGATAATTTTGGGAAATGCACCCCTGGGCTGGAAAAGTTGTTGGTTTGATTCTTACAGGCCATGAACTACCATTTTGCACTTGAGCTAAGCACTTACTCATGTTCCTTCAGTGGGACTGTGCCTTTGAGTCTTTTTGTATGTGTAGAGTTAGTTATTTGACAGATTAGTAATTGGTTGGCTAGTTAAACCGCTTTTAACCAGTGAAATTAAAGGGATGATCCACTAAAAAAAACTGTTCTAAACCTGTTAAATGTTGGTAACCAAACTGTTTTGGTGTCCAGTGACTTCCATTGAATGGACAAAAACAGACTTTTTTCAAAATATTTTTTTGTATTCCACAGAAGAAAGTTCTGGAATGACACGAGGATGAGTAAATGGCGATTTTCATTTTTGGGTAAAATATCCCTTTAAAATGTATTTCTAAAACAGTTAAAGTACGATTAACCATTTAGCCTAAGGTGAGTTTGTTTTTATTTTATTTTTTATTTTAATGTTATTATTTGGTGCACTAACACTATAATCTTGCCAAAATAATAATAATAATTTTGGATTTCATTAATGAGATGGATGTGTATGTAACATGAGTGTAAAGCATCTTCAGCCTCCTGCACTGACTAGTCAAAGACTTTTCAGTTACTTTTTAGTCCTTAATGTGCGCATAAGTTATTGATTTGAAAGATCTGGTCACGGTGTTAATAAAACTTTTCTTCAATATATCTTGATGTGTTTTAAATAATGCAAAAATCAAACAGACTCCAGCAATTGACCCTTCGCATGGAGCTTGATTGACAGGTGTTCTAACCAATCATACTTCGCCATCCGCCATTTTGTCCGAAAAAGCAGCCAGTAGAGTTAGTATTAACATGGGAGGATTTGAACTTGGTAAAATGAATATACTGACGCCTTTCCGCGGTTAAAACAACATTACTTCTTATGTTCGTTCATGTTTATTTGATGCTATAAATGAACTAGAAGGAAGAGATGATCGGATCACGAGCAGCTTTAACTCATGCTCTACAGCGATCTGTCACGGCACATTAAAGAGCCACAAAACGGTATTTATTGTTTAAATTTCTTTCAAAAAATGACCACATTTGAAAGCTGAGACTTTGTTTAATATGTTTAATATCAAAAGTAACCGAAAAGTATCCTGGTCTGTCCTGTCTGTCCGCGTGTTGTCAGTCTCCTCTCTGCTCCGCGATGTATTTTTCACTGCGTGAGAACATGGTGAGAGCATGAGAGCGGCGTAGCTTGTCGGGCATAGCGACAGTAACTAAGGAGGGCGGGTCTTTGCGAAGGGTCAATTGACCGTTCGCAAAAGCCACGCCCCCTAGTTATTGTTGCTACGCCCGTCAAACAAATGGTCAAACATGACCAGCGCCACAGATTGCCATGATGGGAAGAGGTATACCCGTGCGTGTCAGTGACCCTTTTTTGGAGCAATACCTCCGCGATATCCTCCAGATCGAGGCACAAGGGGTTACAGTATACAGTGGAGGGATATATTCAAAATATAAAAATACGCAATGAAGGAGACACGACTACTATCGAGGCTAACGTTAATGCTTACCGGTCTCAAGCGAAATCTGAGAAACCCGACCTGTAACGTTACCTCAAATGCAACCAGCACAGCCTTGAAGAACATTTTATAAGCTGGTTTGACAGTGGGTAATTGTTTGGAGTTAGAAATATATAACTCACGCTGCATATTTAGTAATTTTGCCTCAGATACAGGGTTATACATTCGCTTTAACGAGTGGCTTGTTCATTACCACGGCAACCACTTGCGTGCCATGCTGAATACGATGTTTGTGTTTAAAAAGTAACTATACATAAGAGACGGAAAGATGCAGATAATCATACATTATTTAAGGTTATTTCTATTCGTTACGATATTGATATGTGAACTGATGTTGTCAAGTAAGCTTCATGCGTTCCCCGTTGCGAGCGTGCACTCCTCTAAACTGTACAGGTCCTGCACTGCTAGTGACTGCTGCTCATTTCCCCCTGAAAATATCATGTTAACAACAACCCTTTAGAAAACGTACTTCCTTTGTGGATCCTCTTGACCTGCTTTCTCCATGTTTCTTTGACTAATCTCAGTGTGTCAGTCTCACGCACGCGAGTTAACCATGTTCGACACAGTGCCGTCCACACTGTTTTATCCATTGTAGGCACCGCTCACGTTGTGTTTTCGGCTTTGGGAATGGAAAGAACACAACTCCTCCAGACAATCTCTCGGGGTATCTAGTGTCTGATTTACAAACGCTGTGGGTGCACCGCTTCACCAGCTTGCTTGGAGTCAATGTTTGACGGACCTGCTCACATAGTAACGGTTGCTATGATGTGTGATTGGACAATGGCCGTTTTGGGGGAGGGGCCTGCGAACGGTCAATAGCTTGTTTTCACGTGACGTCACGCCACTGCGTTGCCATGGCGCGAAATGCAGATGGAGGGCAGGAAGTGATTTTCTATATTTAGGAAGCACTATAACAAACTCAAAATGCCTATGTTTTGCATCGTTTATGGTTGCTCAAATCGATCAAACCACGAGGAGTTTTTATCGTGTGCCAAAAGTTGTTGTTCATAAGGGGGAAAAATACAAGAAATTGACAGAAAAACACCGGGGAAAATGCCTTGCAAACCTACGTCTGCGGTCGGGAGGAGCCGAATGGGAAAATGCCCGTGTGTGTGTGTGCGCAGTGATCACTTCGTCAAATGTGAGTTAATACATTATTTATGTGGCTTATAATTACATAATTCAGGTGTTTAAATACACTTATGTGGCTGTTTGTGTAACGTAACAGTTACCAGTCTCCAAACTTTGTAAAGTCAAAGTATGTCTGTATTGTAAGACGAGGTAGTTGCTGATATCTACCGCCTCGATGGCAGGCAAATCTCTCAATTCAGTTGAAAATCGGTCCTCTTCATAACGTAAGGATAATGTCCAACATATGTTTCGATTTTCTAATTATATATTTCTCTTGTAATAGCCTCAAAAGTAGTACAGTACGGACTTTCCTCCATCTCATCCATTGCGCTCTTCACTTCCTGCCCTCCATCTGAATTTCGCGCGTCAACACAATCACGTGACTGCAAACCACCTATTGCCTTTGAATATGCTTTAATCGGCTGGGAGTTCTCGTAACAATCGCTGAGAATCTCAGTGTAGCACCTCTATGATAGCTATCTAGGCTCTGACAAGACAAATTGTTTTGTTTAAACGGAACAGCTGGCAGGATTATTACACAATCACTGTGCAACACACTATTCACAGAATTATTTTATCTCACAAAATACCACAAAATAAAATAGAGCTCTTTCATTTAGTAAAAAAATTGAAAAACAAAATAAAATTTCCTTGGGAAAATAGAATGTCACTCAACCCGGGTAGTAAACCAAAACACATCCAAGTTTCCTTATCTGAAAAAACCATGGAATCCAATATCTGAGGTCTGGATACGAATCCGTTCAATCCCTCCGCAGGAAAAAAATCCGACACTGCGTCCAAACGTTCCTTCTGTAGAATGTCACTCACGGGGACAGGCTCGCCATCAAAGTCTATGGTACAGGCAAGCTACTTTTTTTTATTATTTTTTTTTATTTACAATTTTTAAAGGGTACCTATTATGGCATTTAAAATGTTCCTAATATTGTTCTGGGAGTCCCCAACAACAGTTTTACAAGCATGCAATGACAAAAAAACACTTTTGTTGTCTTATAATATGCATTTATTTTTACCTGATTTGCTCACCGACTCCCATATGAATCGTTTAGCGAGTCATTTTTCCAAACCCCGCCTTTGCGTGACGCTAATCTGTGGTGATATGTTAGACACCCAGCCGACGGGGTGTCATTGGTTGTTGCGCTAGATCTTACCCAGATACAACAGTGCTATTTTCTGATTGGCTAACAACACCAGACGAACAACACCAGAGGAGACCAGGGTTGCCAGGTCTGCACAACAAAACCAGCCCAATTGCTCATCAAACTAACCCAATCACGGCGTTATCATAGCGTTCCCGGGTGTTTCCTCAATAACAATCATGTTCCAGTGGATAAAACAATCGCGTCAACCAGCGTGCACTACACAAACAACCCGCGGAAACAGTGCAGGCATACAGACCTGGCAACACTGGAGGAGACGCGCTTGAATCCTGCCGGTTCCACAGTGAGTGAGTTTTGGGCACTGCGGCATATTAAATATATTACAAATAGTTTTTCAGCGTGATAAATACAATGTGTGGCCGGAGAGCGTGACAAAAGACCGAAATGAGTGACTGTCACGCTCAATGCGTGATGCGTGACACTCGAGATCCCTGTGACAACTCCATTAACAACGACAAACACTTCACATATTTCAATACAATTGACATTGAAGACCTAAGTTAGCTGCTAGAAGCTGCGCTGTGCCTGTGCGTACACAACACACAAAATAATTATAGAACATGATACAAACATAAAAGCAACAGCCTACTTACAGATTGTGATTCGGAGAAGGAAGCTGATCCAAATAAACTCGGTACTGAACCTCCCTCCTTCAGTATCAGCCGGCTCGCAAATTCATACTTTATAGCATTTAGGTTTGTGAAGCAATCATCTTCAAAATGACGCGAACACAGAACGAGTTCGGGCTATAATACTTCTGTGGTATAGTTATGAACTGTAGCCACTGTCTTCAAATGCTCCTCACTGGGCAGATGAAATAAGTTTGCTTTTGCGTCGCACTTCAAAACACAGCAGCGTCTCGTCGACATGATGTTTTCCCTGGTGTCTCCTAATGCAATGAGTGGGCGTATCTTATTCAAATAACTTGTACAAGTGACGTACGAAAGTGCATCGTTCGTCTATCGATTCATATCAACGACTCAGAGTCGACTCTTACTTTTGAGAGATAATAACTTTGTATACGGTGAACTTTCATATTTAAAACTTTGCAGGATGTTTTCGTTCACTTAGATCTATGTTACACACTACATGAAAGGTAATTTTCAAAATTCCATGATAGGTACCCTTTAATTCTGAAGTGGCATTTAGTGTGATGTTAAAGGGCACCTATTATGGCATTTAAAATGTTCCTAATATTGTTCTGGGACTCCCCAACAACAGTTTTACATGCATGCAATGACAAAAAACAATAGGTTACTGTCGTAACCCCGGTTCTCTGAAACATTGAGTGGAGAGATCCACCTATGGGAAGGGCATCATCCGTACCTGACCTCTGCAGAAGCATCCAATTGCACCAAGTCTGGCTAACAGACAGAAGCGCGCAGCCCTACGGGCATATAACTGCTGGGCGCGCTGCTATTCCTCAGTAAGTATATTCGCTTCTCGTGTGGCAAGCGGGGCAAAGCTGGTGGATCTCTCCACTCGATGTTTCAGAGAACCGGGGTTACGACAGTAACCTATTGTTCTCTTTCATCATCTCGTTTCGAGATCCACCTATGGGAGACATGGACAGCTCCCCGATTGCCCAATACACTCACAGTGAGGTTCTGAAGGCCAGAGAAGGACGGTCACCTCAGAGAGGCGGTGCCTGACACGTCCCACACACATGACCCTGCAAGTTTTCCGCCATGCTAACTGCTGTGGACAAGCAGGGCATGAAACATGCATGAGACACATACATGATGATGGCGCCCGCACCACCAATGCACATAGCTAAACCCAAGAAGGAATGCGAATGCTTGGTGACAGGAATGAACATGGCCAGCCGGCCCATTCACTCCTCGTTGGTTAACCAAACGGGGCTGTGGGAAAGGGCTAAGAGGACCCTACCCCTAGGACCGCGTGTGCCACCGAAGTTCTGGTGACATCCAACCGGTTGTAACGCTCAAAGGTATGAGGAGAGGCCCAGCTGGCCGCGGAGCAGATGTCCTGCAGTGGCACTCCCCTGAACAAAGCCCAAGAGGCGGCTAAGCCCCTTATGGAATGAGCTCTGATGCCCCTTGGGGGCTGCACTCCCTTTGCTTCATAAGCCATAGTATAGCGTCCACAAGCCAATGTGAGAGGCATTGCTTTGAAATGGGACTCCCCTTATGCAGGGGAGCCCTTGAAACAAAGAGCTGGTCGCTCTTGTGGAAAGCACTGGTCCTGGTCATATATGCTTGCAGAGCACAGACGGGACACAGAGCATTCAGGCCCTGATCCTCCGGGGAGGCAAAGGGTGGAGGGTGAAAAGCGGATAGCTCCAAAACCTCCTAAGTGAACGCAGGAAACCATTTCGGCATGAAGGCCGGGTTAGGCTTAAGGAAAACCTTATCTCCACTAGGGGGAGTTTGGCGCACGAGGGGTGAGCCGAGAGTGCATGTAGCTCACTGACCCATTTAGCAGATGCCAAGGCCGAGAGCAAAGCTGTCTTGAGGGACAGCAGCTTAAGGGAAATAATCCTCAGAGGCTCAAAAGGATACAGAGACCTCGCTTCCAGCACCTTGGGGAGGTCCCACTCTGGAACAGATCTCCTGATGACCGGCAAAGAGCGGCGTCCACCCTTCATAAAACTGCGGGTTAAAGGGTGCTGCCTGACGGTGGAGCCCCAAAACCCACATGACAGGCTGAAAACGCAGCCAGGTAGACCTTAATAGTGGAAAAGGACCTGCCTCTTTCCATGAGGTCTTGCAGGAAACACAAAATATCAGGCACCGAGCACTGATAAGATGTGAGACCACGCCCATCATACCACCCTTCGAACACTTGCCACTTACAGCCATATAGGGACCGCGTGGAAACGGCCCTGGCATTCTGAGTAGTGGCGATTACACGCGGCGGGAGCCCAGTGCATTTACGATCGTCCTCTCACGGGCCAGGCCCAGAGAGCCACCCTGTCCGGGTGGGGGTGGTAAATCTCCCCGTTGGCTTGGGACAGTATGTCCGTGTGAACGGGAAGGCGCCATGGCTCGGTGTATAACAGAGGGATTATCTCTGCCAGCCACAGGGCTTTGGGCCACCTGGGTGCTATCAGAATGAGAGACAGGTCATGCTCTCTCACCCTGGCCAGCATGAAAATTATCAGGCACAGGGGAGGAAAACCGTACAGCAGCACTTTGGGCCATGGGTGGGCCAGTGCGCCTGCCCCGAGGGGCGTGTCCACGTCCTTTGGCGAGAAGAACATAGGACAATGGTGATTTTCGCGGGAGGCGAAAAGATTTACGGCTGCCTGTCCGAATCTCATCCATAACCTCTCCACTATCTGACCCACTGACCCTGCAGCCTGAGGCATGTGCGATATTATACTCTCGCCCCTTCTCTGAACTGCGACAGACAGTCCATCAGAGAGCGAACGCGCTCTTGAGAGAGACGCGCTCGCGTGGAGACTGAGTTCAATTACAAAGCCCAGGAAAATGACATTCTGACTGGGAGTCAGATTGTTTTTGCTCGCATTCACCTAGAACCCGAGGGATGTGATGTGCACGAACACCCGGCCGGTGTCCAGCGACACCTTGTCCTTCGATTTCTCAGCCCTGATAGTCTCAGGGGCGCCACGCCCCCCTCCGCACACAGACAGAACGTTCGGGGACCCGAACGGAAGAACTGTGAATTCGTAACAAATGCCTTGGTAGGCGAAACGAAGATTTTTCCTCTGTGGAGGGTAGATGCTTATGTGAAAGAAAGCATCTTTCAGATCGACTGATGTGAACCAGTCGTTCTGCTTTATGACACAGGCGAGAGAGACTTGTGTCACATTCTGAAATTGTATTTCCTCAAATGTTTGTTCAACACTTGAAGGTCCAATATAGGGCGTGGGGGCGCCACGCCTTTTGGAACATGAAAATACCAGGAATAAAAACCATGGTTTATCAGATTGGGTGGCACCATCTGAATCGATCCCTGGTTAGGAGGGAGGAAATTTCGTCTTCCAGAATGTGTGAGGCGTTTTCTTCTGTGTGAGAAGAGAGAACGCCGTTGAAATGTTTTTTTTTTTTTTTTTTGCAAACTGCAGCTTGTAACTCTGGGTTTACGGTACGCAAAAACCCACTCGGGTCGGAGCGGGGCTGTATGGGCCCAGCTGGTTCATTTGTGATGCAAGGCGCCATCTAGTGGGCGCACTAGAGGCGACATGCAGGGGTTCAGAGGGATTTTCTTTCTCTGCAGTGAGAAGTTTTCTCTGCGGAGAGACGTCTTCTCTCCAAAACGAATTCATTAGATTCATAACTTTGTGTGTTTTGTGTTGGGCAAACACTGGGGCCGAAGCCTTTATTGACCGAGTGAGGGGAACATAGTGTGGTGTCCACTGTGCTGAACTTTCCCTCACAAGGTGCCCCCTGAAAGTGGGGGAAAAACACATATCTCCTGAACACATGAACTGGGCAGTCTAAGCGCAGGCAGAAAAATAATATCCACGGAGAGAGATACTCTCTCTGTAACGGATTTATTTAATTTGTTTGTTTAAAAGTGTTATTTAGTTATGAGTGTGTTATGTGTTGGGGAACACAGGGGCCTTCCACACACAACATGCACTAAAAACACATGGGCTGGGCAGCCGTAACTGAGCTGTGTGAGCCCAGCTGGTTGATTTTTGAAGCAATGGCGCCCTCTTGTGGACGGACTCAGGGCGACATGCATGGGATCAGAGAGGTTTGCTCTCTATGTTGGCAGATATATAATCTGCACGAATTCATTTGATTCGTTTATAAAATGTGTTGTTTAGTAATGTGTGTGTTTTGTGTTGGGAAACACTGGGGCCAAAGCCTTTAATAACTGGGTGAGGGGAACCAAGTGCATGCGGTGTGGTAACACTGCTATGTACTTTTCCTCACGACAACCCCCCTGTAGGGGGGGGGGACACACACACAACGTCCACTAAACACACGGGCTGGGCAGCCACGAGACGGGATTTACCGACCGTCGGTGGGAGACCCTGTGTAGCGTTACTCCCAATGGTCGAACAACAGGCAGGCCGCTTGCGTTCGGGCCGCCTTCCTAGGAAGGCATAAATTGAAGGCCTCAACACTTAATCGTAACACATTTACTGCACTGAGAACACTGTCAGCTCGCGCCGACTGAATCAACGCTGTTTACAGCGTGCGAGGCGCGCTGATCACAGCGGGCAGCCTGGCAGCGCTCAGCTTCTCTGTGACGGGTTGTACAGAGAAAACGAGCGGGGGCGAATCCCGTGGGATTCTGCGTGTCTGTGAGAGAATGTGCGCGCGGGACTGCGGGCACATTTACTGCACTGAGAACACTGTCAGCTCACGCCGACTGAATCAACGCTGTGTTTACAGCGTCTGGCCACACAATGTTGAGGCGAACGGCCGCTCGCTCACAACTTACATGGAGGATGGACTGAGGCAAAGCCGCGTGAGCGCTAGCCTAGGGAACGCTAAAAGGACCGCGTCATCCCCGTCGCCGGAACCGACCGGTTCGTCAACGAGAGTGGGGTTTTCCCGCGAAGATGTCCTCTTCAGGGAATGCGGATTGGGCTGATGTCAGCTCAAATATTTTAGAGAGGTGGCGCTCCGGGAGTCCCCCGGTAGCGCGTCATCATCACCGTGTCTCCCCTCCGAGTCAGAAAGACCGAGCACGGCACGGTGGGTCGTGCAACTAAAGGCCGGCTAAGTAAAAGCTACATGGGCAGCAATTACAATGACCGCAATTCTTCGGGTTCTCCACAGCTTCTTGAGCGTATTAAGCCCAAGCACACCGCGCAGGACGGGAGAGTCCTTAGCGGCGATGAGAGTACCACACGCGGCCGGTCAGGCTCGTCGTGATAGGCTGTTCACCGGGGGAGCGGCTGTTTAGACGGTCACATAGCCATGGGTGGGCCAGCGGTGAAGAGCTCGGAAAAATCCGTGGCGGGCAGCCATGTAAGGAGGAGCAGGTGAAGGACAGCGGGAGCTCGGGCGGCTCCGGATGCAAAAAACACAGCGGATAGGCTGAAGAAATGACTGTCACTCACGTCTGGCGGAGGCTGATCTTGCGATATGTCCTCCTGAAGACTCGAAAGTGAGCAGCGTAACGTTAATCCAACCGAACTGTGTCAATGCAGAGATTGCGAGAAGCGAATGACAACTGAGGAATAGCAGCGCGCCCAGCGGTTATATGCCCGTAGGTAAGGGGGTGTGGCCTTACCTGGCATTGGCTGCGCGCTTCTGTCTGTTAGCCAGACTTGGTGCAATTGGATGCTTCTGCAGAGGTCAGGTACGGATGCCCTTCCCATAGGTGGATCTCGAAACGAGATGATGAAAGAGAACACCTTTGTTGTCTTATAATATGCATTTATTTTTTACCTGATTTGCTCACCGACTCCCAAATGATTCGTTCAACGACTCATTTTTCCAAACCCCTCCTTTGCGTGACGCTAATCTGCAGTGATTGGTCAGATGACCCAGTCAGTTATTGTTTGCGTTAGCCCAACGCATATTGATAAAGCACTGCAGTAGCTATACAAGACGCTCTATTCTTTATATGACAACTCCAATAACGACAAACATTGACATTGGAGACCTAGAAGCTGCGCTGAGCGTAACTTACACAACACACACACACACACACTTATTGAGCATGCTACAAACCATAAAAGCAACAATTATTAATAATACTTACAGGTTGTGTTTCGGAGGAGGAAGCTGATCCAAATAAAACTGGTACTGAACCTTCCATCAGTTTCAACCGACTCGCGAATCCACACTTGAGCATTTATGTAAAGCAATTGTCATTAAAATGACGTGAACACAGCACAAGGTTTGGGCTATACTGTTGTGGTATAGTTGTAAATATAAACTCTAGCCACTGATTCTTCACATGCTCGTCCCTGGGCAGTGAAAAAAAAGTTCGCTTTTGATTCGCACTTCAGAACACAGCGTCTCGTTGTCGACATGAAGTTTTGAAGTTTCACTGGTGTCTGCGAGCGCAATGAGTGGGTGTATCTTATTCAAATAACTTGTCAATTTTACGTCATATAGATAGAGAAAAAGCATTATTCGTCTATCGATTCATATCAGCGACTCAGAGTTTTGAGAGACAATAACTTTGTATGCGGTGAACTTTCATATTTAAAACTTTGCAGGATGTTTTCGTTCACTTAGATCTATGTTACACACTACATGAAAGGTAATTTTCAAAATTCCATAATAGGTGCCCTTTAAAATAAAGTGGTGTAAAAATAAGATCGTGTAACTTTACTCACCATATCACACAAATAATTAGGGCAGCGTTTCCCAAAAGCATCTTAGGCCTAAGTGTGTGTATATATATATATATATATATATATATATATATATATATATATATATATATATATATATATATATATATATATATATATATATATATATAGGCTATATTCAAAATGATTCAATATTGTTTGTTCTGTATTTTATCTAAATTATGTGTCGTGAACTGGAGTGCATTTTCCAGACAATATAGGCAAGAGTTCATGGTGCCCTATTCGTTGACTCCGTGCTTGCATTGCACTGAAATATACAAGGCACCTGGGTATACAGGTGACGGCAGAGGGGAGTCCTGCGTGCATTTTATTCCGAGAAGGAGGTTGAGGGCTATTGCTCGGTTGATTGTTTTTTTAATGATGGAGGGGAATTTCAGGCTGAGTAGAGTGTGTGTGTGTGTGTGTGTGTGTGTGTGTGTGTGTGTGTGTGTGTGTGTGTGTGTGTGTGTGTGTGTGTGTGTGTGTGTGTGTGTGTGTGTGTGTGTGTGTGTGTGTGTGTGTGTGTGTGTGTACACGTGTGTGTGTGTGTGTGTGTGTGTACACGTGTGTGTGTGTGTGTGTGTGTGTACACGTGTGTGGTGTGTGTGTGTGTGTGTGTGTGTGTGTGTGTATGTGTGTGTGTGTACACGTGTGTGTGTGTGTGTGTGTGTGTGTGTACACGTGTGTGTGTGTATGTGTGTGTGTGTGTGTGTGTGTGTGTGTGTGTGTGTGTGTGTGTGTGTGTGTGTGTGTGTGTGTGTATGTATGTACACGTGTGTGTGTGTGTGTGTGTGTGTAGACGTGTGTGTGTGTGTGTGTGTGTGTGTGTGTGTGTGTGTGTGTGTGTGTGTGTGTGTGTCTGTGTGTGTCTGTGTGTGGTGTGTGTGTGTAATAAGTAAATACTTTGAATCGATAAAATCACCTGTAGTATACCTAATTAATGTTTGTCTGATGAGTGCCCAATTTCAGAACAAAAAGTTTTAAATAAGCGCCACCTGCTTGCGATAGCTGTAAATGTAAGCACAACAAAAGCTTATGTTATTTTCCAAAGACAGATAGTGATTACAGTGGTCTGTATCTTAAACCTGCATTGATTGGTTACCTCCACTGTAACTGATTTACCCACACAAATGTTAATGCTTTGATGTTACAGCTAGAATGTCCACTAATGTGTTTATTTACAAAAAGGCATGAGTGGAGAAAAACAAGGCAATTTAATTTTTATCAAAATGTTCATAAAACTGCTATTTATATATATTATTTCTATAGGTTATACAAAAAAGGACTAAATAAATAGTCTGAATACGCTGATCTATAGCATGTAAACTGGTGGTAGCCTGGTCTATGAAAGGTACACAGTCTATTGTCGTGAAATACGCGTTAAAATTCACGTGTTTTTGGCCCTCTTGGCTTTCCATATCGGATAGACGTTCGATGTAACGTTATTTCTTCTCCTTGTTCAGTTTTGCCATTGTATTTCTTTTTAAGGGCCTTGTTTTAACACTATATCCTAATCCAACCAAAGCACCACACACACACACACACACACACACACACATACACACACACACAGGCCTACGGTGCTTTTGGGAAACGCTGCCCTAGTTATTTGTGTGATATGGTGAGTAAAGTTACACAATCTTATTTTACACCACTTCATTTTAGCATCACACTATACGCGTGAAATTATGGAATGCAATCGGGGCCAATAGTCTTTAAACGAAACGTGTGAAAATTGGCCGCTTCAACACGCACTGTTTGTCCGTGTTAACGCGGCAATTTTTTACGTATTTCTTTTGAATGTGTAGACACGCTCATTCTGGTCGTGTTAAGGCGTCAGTTGTTGTCGCGTTACTTGTAAAGACGCACAGTTTTACCATGCTAAGACGACCAATTTGAACGTGTTTCTTAACGCGCACATTTTAAATGACAAATTAATGTACTGATGACCTACAGCCAATAATCACGTGGGAAAACACTTGTACATAAATTGATCACTTAGAAATCAAAACTCAGTTTTGAGAAAGAAAGAAAAAATTTTTACCCCCTTGAATTTCTGTTTTTATTGTGAATATACATGTACTGTAATATATATATTGAACGTCTATCCTGAAGACGAGTTCGACGGCGTCAGCTTTGCGGATGCGAGCTTCCCAGACGTACAGTACATGAGCACGTGGTGAAGTCATGGGCTGCACCCCAATCGGCGCGCACCCACTCTGCCACGCACGCCATGTTCGCGCACGTGGGCAGGGTGTAAGCCCACGGGTATGTGCGCATGCCCCTCGTCGAGGAGACCGTTGCCGCGCACCTGTGCCCATCTTCGTCTGCGTTGGGTTCGGACCGCAGCCTGCCTTCCAAGCCATGCAGGTTCACGGCCCACCAGGCGGATAAGCCCTATACATCTGCGGGGGAGGCAGCTTCTGCTCTTCACGCCATGGCAATACTGCAGGTGTTCCAGGCAAAACTGCTTCAATCCCTGGACGGAGGCACAGCTGACGCGGACGTCATCAGGGATCTGCGCGTGGCAACGGACCTCACGCTGATGGCTACCAAGCGCTCTGCACAGGCCATCGGCCATTCCATGGGGCTCATGGTCGTCCTTAACAGGCACCTATGGGTCTTTGACTTCCATCAGAAGCAGATCTTGAGGTGTTACATAAACCCATGGCTCATATTCCAGAATTACAACTGTTAGGGTCATCTTGATACTATTTACTTTTCTTCTGCGCCCAAAGCTTATTCTACAACTTTTATTTTGTTCCCAGCACTTCTGTAAAACCGTACTTGTAGGATGTTCTTGAAGGTTTTTGAGGCTGAACCATATACCACACTACCAATGATCAGTGATGACTTCAAACTGATGTTTGGCTCCCTCCAGCCAGTGTCACCTTCTTCCAACCAGCAGTTTCCAATTCCAGATGTCATAATTGCGCTCAGCCGAACAGCTCCTCCCCCTGTGGTGGACGTGGAGACATCAACAACAACAGGTAGGTCTGGTTGGGTTGGGTTGAACCAGCCAGGAGATGTGTATAGGCTTCTTTCAGCTGATGAAAAGCTTTATGCAGCAACGGTCCAGAATTAGCTACAGAGTTACATTTGATCTGCTTTCCCTGGGCAGGAGAGTACCAAAACACATTACATAGCACAACATCGATATAATAACGCAGGGGTCTTCACGTTTTTCAGGGCGCAGATACGGTGGCCGAGAAGTGTAAAACAAACCACAATTCCGAAAACAAAATAACATTATAAAGGCAATGGAAAGACAAAAAAACAATTAAATAACAATATTTAAAACAATCTCATAACATTATTAAATGCAGTTGTAATTTTACAGTGTAAATTAATTAATTTGATTGGTAACAGCCATATAGTCTTATTATTCCGATTGAATTTATTGATCAAATTTAAGAATTTAAAATGAAAGATGAAGCATATAATAAAACGATTAGGGAAAAATGCTCTTTATAAAGGTTAAAATATCATATATGGAGATTTAAATATGCAAAAGCTGACTGAACACTGATGAGAATATTGCTTCAGAATAAATTATTTTTACAACACACACAAAAAAAAAATCCTATTTTTTTCTGGACAAGCCTTTTTTTTACTTGGACAAGTGAATGACCGATTTACTTGTTCGAAGGACAGGCACATTAAAAGGCTTAATGTAAAGGCTTAAAAGCCCTGAATTATATTTTATGAATTAAAATCTGAATTATATGTGGCAAGCCTGAGTATAGTTTTACACATCAGCCCAGTCTATTCTGTAAAGTTAGTAATAGAGATGTGGAAAAAAATGCACAGAAATCAAAGTTATAAAGAATCCGGCATGGTTTGATGGGAAGATGAATGAATATGTTGAAAGAGACGCTTTATTCCTGCTTTTTCTCCTCTCTCTGGACTGTAAATCACAGGTGTCGATATTTTCTGACTGATAAGAGACGTGATGGAATCAAGCGCATTAATGCCTTATAAATGCAAACTGAGCCGAATGCAGTGAAGACTGAAGAGCTCAGATTAATCTCACAACACTAATGTCACTCAACATCCATGAGTTCCTGCACTTATGATGAGGGTTTTTCTTGAAGATTTCAGGGTGGAACACAATCAGACCCAACTAAAACTTACTGAATGTTCTGTCCTTTCTCTTGTTCAGAAGCCGTGAGGAAGAACATTGTATACAATAGAAAGGACAGAATGTTATTCCTCACGGCTTCAGAACAAGAGAAAGGACAGAACATTCAGTACGTTTTAGTTGGCTATAGGCTACGTTTTGTTGCATATACACCGGGTTGTTTTTTGTTGTTGTTGCACATTAATCTGACAATAAATGTGGCACACCCAGTTTTTCTTATGCACACCCAGAGACGCTTTTCTGGCTACACTAGTGATGTATAAAAAAACAATTTCCATCGTGCTTTGCCTGGTCAGTACCCTACGTTATGTCAGCATGACATTCGGAGCAAGTCGGAGCACATTTCATGACAAATCGGATCCTTCCTGGAAATCAGGTAGCCTATCCATCAACTTCCATTAGCCTTATTATTATCCTATGCAGACTACAAATGAACGATTATTTTAAAATACGTGGCTATACTATATAAAAAATAACGAGAAAATAAATGTTGAAAGTTTTCGAATGGCGGCAAAAAAGTTCCTTGCGTGCAGTCAACAGCTCTCAGTGACATGCGTGTAGTCGGGGTCAGGCCACAAACTAAATTTCAGTCATTAATCTAAGTAAATTCACCATCATTACATCTACAGGCAATTTACATTTCTAAAAAAAAAAAAAAAAACATCTGCTTATAAACGTATATTATTCTAATTGATCTAAAATCAGTGATTTATGGTCACCCAATGAATGCCCATGAGCACTTTTTTGAGTGTACGTAGGCCTACCTATTAAAAGTAAATTGTGCCAATGAGGTCCTAACAGACACCTGTTCAAGGCATTTGTCACCACACCGGCATGCATCTCGCTGTGATCACCGTTGTCTGCGCATATTTTGATATCCTCAAAAAAACTAAACAAAAAACAACAACAAAATCAAAACAATCGCAAACAAGTCTTAATGTGCCAGGAACCAAACCTATGCTGAACAGTCATTACGTCATGACAACGTTGCAAAATCAGCAGAACTAGTGGTTCTTGGGCGGCACTGACTGAGGTCAAATATATAGGCTAGACCTATATGCTGAAATGCAGGTGTTTCATTTCATCAGGCGGACTTCACTGAAGAAGAACCTCTTCTGAGATACACCAAATCAAGCATATTTTACAGGTAGGCCTAGTAGCTACACGTATGTGACTGACATGACTGATTGATTTATTAAGAATTGATTACGGTTTAATATGCTAAAAATGTGATTATAACATGTTGGCATTCTCCAGCTTGGTATTTTTGTAATGTTAAACCACAACTTTTCCTGTCATACCTGTAACAGATGTTTAAGCCACACTCACACACAACACTCAGGGTTAAGTCTTGTTTTGCCGCTGCGAACATTTCCAAGCGTTTACCTGCCTGTTGTGACCTTATCTGTTCCTGATCTTCTGCCTGGTTCCTATCTAAATATTAGATATTCTAATGAAAATTATTTACTATTCCCGGTATTACACTTCTTTTTTCGTTACATGTTGCCCCAAGAACACATTAATATGCAAATTAGATACATTGTATAGAATGGGACTACCCATTTATATTGAATAAAAAGTAAAATATCAAATCATTTCTGTTGTATCTTTCACAACATAGTTAAGAATCATCTTAAAATGAAAATCCTGAAACCTACTAATGATTGGTGAATGAAAATTGTTTTTGCTTATAAATGTGTTTTTTTTTTTTACAACTGAGTCCTGATGACCACTACAGTGGGCATAGCATAACATATAAATAAAATATTATTTCTGAATGTTTTTTGCCATTTTTTCTTCTGCTCCAGTTTTAATTATATTTTTCCCCATCAGAATGTGTGGTATATGGGCTTTGTTTGGTAGTGATGAGTGCCTCGCAGCTCAGTGCACAAATGCCATGAAGATTGCCCATCGTGGTCCAGATGCTTTCCGCTTCGAGAATGTCAATGGATTCAGCAACTGCTGCTTTGGGTTTCACCACCTTGCTATTGTGGACCAGCTGTATGGCATGCAGCCTCTGCGTGTCAAGAAGTTCCCCTACCTCTGGTTGTGTTACAACGGTGAGATCTACAACCACATCAGGGTAAGTAACATTCTTGGCCAATTTTACTTTCACTTTATTTCAAAAATTTTTTATGATTGAACCGTGTGTGTGTGTGTGTGTGTGTGTGTGCAATAGCGTTGTAAGATTTTCACGGTATGATAAGTTTCAGAAAGTTTCACGGTATACAGTATTAAACAATATATAATAATAATAACATATAAATTGTCTATAATAATAATAAATATAGCCAGGGGCGTCACTAGGATTTTCATTTTAGGGGGGCTAAGCCCCCAATGAGGGTATGAATTTTTTTTTTTTTTTTACACTTTAGTTTAGGATCTAATGCTCACTATTAACCAGTTTTATTATCATGCAAAGGTAGGGTGTTTATAATAACTTTGGTCCCAAATGTGAGGTAGGGTAGATAGGGGGGTTCGGGATTTCCCCGAGAAAATTTTGATTTCTCTGAATTACATGTGTGCATTTTAAGATGTTTTGAAGGCCAAAAAAATTGGATAACCGCTTTAAAACCATGTCAGTGGGCAGCTGATTATTTTTCTCTCCTCATCAGCATCACACTCTTTTTCTCTTTGTTGTTATCTTACCCCTCCTAAAGCTGGGCTTTGACTGATATAGGCTTTTCATTTTTGTCTGTCAGTGAAGAAAGTAAACATAGGGTCAACTGATAGGTTGATTTTGCCTATGAATCATTTTCTCAGACGCGTTTATTTACTAAAAGCTACTAAAGCTAGGTAATTAAGTTTATTAAATGCATTCACAATATGTAGGCTACACATTCATTACTGATCTTATGCCTAATACAGGGCTTTATAATCAAAGAGGTCCTAAATTTGAGGTTGGTGTAATGATGCGGGAAGAATGGAACGGAGAGCGAATCCAAGCGCAAGCACATTTAATGGTGAAACAAACAAAAGACACTCAGACCAGGAAGTACACGACAGCAACCATTACACCATAACAACATTAAGAACTCACAAAGACTGAACTGAAACACAGGGCTTAAATACAAGGGAAGACAAGCTAAACAAGATAACAAGGGGGCGTGGTAAACCTGGAACACCTGGGAAGACTAATCAACATAACGGGGAACAGCTGAACATGGGACAAGACACATGGCAGGAACACATGACAAACAGGGAATCACATGACAGACGAAAACAAGGAACAAGACACAAAACCCACACCGTGACATAGCCCCTCCCCTATGGGCGGCTCCCGACGCCCCTAAAAACAAAAAACAATAGTTCAGGAGGGTGGTGAAGCGGAGGCGGTGTGGGGGAGGGATGGAGGGCCAGGCCCGCACCGGGAACTAGCACCGGGGTATGGCAAGGCGGGCCTGGGCCGTGGAGCATGGGCGACCAGGGCGGAGCAGACTGTGCAGGCGGCCAGGGCGGAGCAGGCTGTGCAGGCGGCCAGGGCGGAGCAGGCTGTGCAGGCGGCCAAAGCGGTGAAGACCCCTCGGGCGGCCACGACGGTGAAGACCCCTCGGGCAGCCACGACGGTGAAGACCCCTCGGGCGGCCACGACGGTGAAGACCCCTCGGGCGGCCACGACGGTGAAGACCCCTCGGGCGGCCACGACGGTGAAGACCCCTCGGGCGGCCACGGCGGTGAAGACCCCTCGGGCGGCCACGGCGGTGAAGACCCCTCGGGCGGCCACGGCGGTGAAGACCCCTCGGGCGGCCACGGCGGTGAAGACCCCTCGGGCGGCCACGGCGGTGAAGACCCCTCGGGCGGCCACGGCGGTGAAGACCCTTCGGGCGGCCACGGCGGTGAAGACCCTTCGGGCGGCCACAGCGGTGAAGACCCCTCGGGCGGCCACGGCGGTGACCTACTGCCCCCCCCCAAAATTTTCCTGGGGGTAGCTATGGGGTCATCAGCTGGAGCAGGCTCAGTAACAGAGACTGGCTCGGCGGCGGCCATATTGTCCGGGGACACCGGCTCGGTGAATGTGACGTGCAGCGTCTCTGGCAGGGCAGACATGACGTGCTGCATCTCTGGCAGGGCAGACGTGACGTGGACGGTCTCTGGCGGGACGGTCTCTGGCGGGACGGTCTCTGGCGGGACGGTCTCTGGCGGGACGGTCTCTGGCGGGACGTGAAGCTCTGGCTGGACGTGGCTGACGTGAAGCTCTGGCTGGACGTGGCTGACGTGAAGCTCTGGCTGGACGTGGCTGACGTGAAGCTCTGGCTGGACGTGGCTGACGTGAAGCTCTGGCTGGACGTGGCTGACGTGAAGCTCTGGCTGGACGTGGCTGACGTGAAGCTCTGGCTGCACATGAAGCTCGGGCTTGGTGGGTACTGTGGGGTTGCAGGGCTTCGTATCTGCCAACCCCACCGTAAAGGTTGAGTCATAAAATAACAAGGCCAACTCCATGTAAATGGCATGATTGACCCTAATGGCTCAGATAGCCCACCCCTGAAGAAGATCATCAGGCACACCGAGTCCATTGAAGTTTCATTGTACAGTTCAATAAAGTCTCTCACGTAATCCTCAACGGGCCGGTCTCCCTGACGGAGGCGCATGATTTGTGCTGCTGGATTCATCGTTGTGGTGAGTTCTTCTGTAATGATGCGGGAAGAATGGAACGGAGAGCGAATCCAAGCGCAAGCACATTTAATAGTGAAACAAACAAAAGACACTCAGACCAGGAAGTACACGACAGCAACCATTACACCATAACAACATTAAGAACTCACAAAGACTGAACTGAAACACAGGGCTTAAATACAAGGGAAGACAAGCTAAACAAGATAACAAGGGGGCGTGGTAAACCTGGAACACCTGGGAAGACTAATCAACATAACGGGGAACAGCTGAACATGGGACAAGACACATGGCAGGAACACATGACAAACAGGGAATCACATGACAGACGAAAACAAGGAACAAGACACAAAACCCACACCGTGACAGTTGGTAGGGGGTTAAAAAAAATTATTTCTCTGATATGTGCATTTCAAGACGTTTGAAGACCAAAATAGAAATAGAAATAGCTTTATAACCATGTCAGTGGGCAGTAGATTATTTGTCAATACCTGCTCTCTCCTCATCTCCATTAGCATCTTCATCACTCTTTCTTTTTTTCTCAGTCTCTTCATCCCTTTCTCTTCCCCTCCTAAAACTGAGATTTTTTAATTTACTAAAGGCTACAATTTGTATTATATTCTCGATATGTACACATTCATTCTTAATCTTGTGCCTAACATGATGAAAACGGATTTGTTAATGTTTCTTGTCCCCTCACAATGACAGTAAACTAATTATTACATTACATGAGTCACGTTACATAGGCCTATTTTTTTGTTCAAAATGGCGAAAATAGACAAAACTATATTAGTTTGCCTGATTATTTTTTGTCATTGTAAGTTTAGCTACTTACGTATATCGCATTTGACCGAATGCGTCGAGGCCATGGTCGAGTCGCACTGTTAAAATACTTTGATTTGATTGGTCATTTCAAATATTCTGACATTGACGAGCAGTGACTCGTGTGAGGCTCAGATGAACACACACACACACACACACACACACACACACACACACACACACACACACACACACACACACACACACACACACACACACACACACACACACACACACACACACACACACACACACACACACACACCGTCCTCTGTCTGACGTGCTCTCTGCCCGGCGCTGCTGCGGATTGAAGATGAAGAACGCGCTGAATCTGATTATAAAAAGACTAAAGCGAACACGAATTTGTGTAGCCTACATTAATCACAAATTTTTAGGGGGGCTATGCAGAAGCTGAAGCCCCCCTAAAAAGGGCCTAGCGACGCCCCTGAATATAGCTGCAAGCAGCAATTATCGGGGCCAAGATGTTAAGTTATGTTTCTTTTACTGCGCATGTACAAAGAGCACCTTTTATGGGTTAGCGTGTTTTTCTTTTTTGGTTGTTCAGCCTGGTGTCCTATGAGAGGAAGAGCGGCTGTGTTGAACGTGATGGAACAATAAAGAGTTTATTGTCTGATAACAGTTGTAGTTATTGAGTCAACAAAGCAAGAAGCAAACAATAAGCTAGCACCAGACCATCAGTAAAATATATCATATTATATATACTTTATTGTAGTTAGTGGCACTTTCATGTTTTGTTCAGTTATAGCGCCACCAAGAGGTGCAATCCTACCAGTTTTTCCTCAGATTGTGCCTATACATAGGTGTGTCAAATATGGTGAAAATATCTCAATTCGTTTTGGAGTTAAAGACATTTATATGTATGAGCACATGAAAAATGACCCCTTATCGAACTTTGCATTTTTTTTTTTTTACACTTACAGTACAAGCCCAATAAGTCAACTTGCTATGTTTCCAAATTTCCTACCGTGGTTTCGTCTCAATCGGACTAAGGGTGTTAAATATATTAGCAAAAGTTGTTTTAACGCTAAATTACAACATAGGAAAACCACAAACCATAACCCATCATGTTTGGTATCGCTGGACTCGGAAAGGATTCAGGAATCTAAGGAGAGGACGCTCATAAAAATAAGTCAACCACAACCAAAGTATAAGCATGTAAATATCCTAAACTTCTTCAGGGCATCGTGCCGATGACCCATACTGAGTTTCGTTATGGTACTAAATGAAAACATGGACAAATACCTTAAATAATGTTTAAATAAATTATTATTATTATGAGAAATACATACAATATGTACAACAGTGATATATTTCTGACTGTAATATTTTTTTAACTTCAACATTCCTTTATTTGCAAGGAGATATTGTATTCTTGAATATGGGTGAACATGTTCGATTGTTTCCACCTTTTACAGCCATGTTGCATCTATTTTTTTTTTTGTGTGCAAATTGGCTATCTATCCTCAAGGACAACAATGCATTTATTTGTTCCATATCTAAAGTGTTCCCATATTTTTTTCGGTGGGGGATAGAGATTAGCGATAACAGCCTCTGTCTCGAACATTTTCTCTGCTGTATGTGTGTGGGTGGAGCAAGTCGAGAGTTAGAGAGTGAGCAGTCAAGTGGAAAGAAGTTGCATACGAGCTGGTGGGACTCTCCATCTGGATTTATTTTTTAAAGGGGACATATCATGCTAAATCTACTTTTTTGAGTAACCCCAGTGTGCAGTCTGGACGATGGGGCGGGGCGACACTTTTAGGCGGGGCGACACGTGTCGCTCCGCCCACCCCCAATTTAATTGGTTTAGAATACCTCAATCTTATTAGTGTAGACGATTCAAGTCTGAGTATGCGCATTCTTTTATGTACGATTTTGTGAATGATTTGGGCGTATTAAAGAAATATTAAATGCTAACTTTAATCATATCTTATTATAGGTTTGCCGTGGTAATGTTGGTTAGGATCTATTATTGGCTAATACTTTATTATACTTAAAGACAGAGAATAGATGAAGTTATTGTTTAAAAACGAACGCTTGGTGACGGCACCTGTACTTTAGGGAGATATTTTACATTAGTGCGTTATTCACTGGCTTCTTCTTATTTCTATCAGGATCGCTGGATCAGCACAAACTCAGGATTTTACACAAATGATGATAATTGACTGTAAGAATGTAAGCAGCTGATTTTAAATTCTAAAGCACGACCGTTTTTTGTTGTCTTTTTTAACGACATTTGTTGTCTATGCTTGCATTATTTGGTACAAAGTGCAAATAAAATGTTTAATGGCAAACATGTTTCCTGGTTATTTAGGACTACCTGTTCATTAAATATGTGGGCCTATATATTGTTTCTGTAAAGCTCTATGTTATAGTTTTTAAAGATGTTTTCTAATAAGTGTCCGGTTAGCATGTAGGCCTACGACTGTCTATCTGTGACTGACATCAGGTAGGCCTATATTAAAAATCCAATTGTTTATTCATCCACCATCGCATTGCGTGTTCATGTTTAAATAATCGTATAATAATAAATACTAATAATTATATAGTATACTGTGTAGGCTACGGGATAAAATGGTTTCAAATATTAAAGGTATAGCGGAGGATCTTCTTTTTCCGGGTGGGTAGTCTAAACTATTGGTCCACCTAAGTGTCAATCATTCTGGTGATATGTTTACGTAAGGCCGTCGTACGAAGTTTTCGCTTTCTGCGCATGCGCACTTTCAGGTGTATTATGTGTGATGAGTTACGGTTTCAGCTATTCCTTTGAAAATGGCTGAGGGTCGAAAGAGAAAAAGTGTATACGAAGTGTATGATAAGAAAAGAAAGGCCGCAGAATATAGAAACCAGACCAGAGTGATTTTGGGTGAATATTTCACACGCTGGCGTGCACTAAAAGCACAGGTTGGGCTTCCCACTGATGCCGCAGTCGCGAAGATTCTACTAGACAGGTAAAGTTTGTCATGCTATTTGCAGAAATCCATTTAAAATCACTGCTAGTAAAAGTTAATGTAAGCAATGATTAGCGATGCTAGCCCTGGCACAAGTCATGCACCGCGTAGACACGGTAAACATCTCAATTTGTTTGTTTCTCAAAAATTGGAGAGGGCGGGTCTTCTCTAAAATTCGGAAAGATCCTCCGCTATACCTTTAACACTCACATAGGCTAGCTACATAACCATAAAGAAAAACATACTGCTGTAAATTTGTGCAATTATAATATAAGAAAATAAATAAAATACCCAGCAGAGAATTGATATGAACATGTATATGCCTATTATTGCTTACATACGCTCTTGAGCACATATAATAGACTATAATATTTGCTATAGATCGACATAATAACATCTGTTTGAGTTAATATCCATTGCAGCGCTGCACGGATTTTATTCCCATATTGCACGCACCCAATGCCCAGAGCTTGTGTTATTTGGTAGCCTATTATTGTCTTATTGGTCACCGTGGTTTTGCTTTAAAATAAAATAAAACACAATTTCAGATTTATCCGATGTTTTACTGAATTACAGGGAATTATCATCATTTGTATAAAATACAGAATTTGTGTTTATTCACTGATTCTAATGGAAAAACGAAGAAGCATAAACGAATGATGTAAAATTACGAAGCCTTGTATGACATGCGAAAACATATAGTCTAAATCAGCCTATATATAAATTATCTCTCCTTTGATATGCCAGTAATTTCATGCAGTCATGCTCATTGCCTACCAAAAGTGGCACTGACTTATCTGCAGGGTATAGTACAGCTAGGCTAAATTTCAAACAGTGTATCATTTATCAGCAACATATTTTGTGATATCGCCAAGCCATAAAACTGCTCAATATTAAAGCGTATATGACTTTTTGTAAAGCTGCTTTGAAACGAAGTGAATTGGAATACATTTTGACAATAACTTCATCTAACTTGATCTGTAAGTTCATCAAAACATTATCCAATTGATCGTTACTGAAATCGCAATGGTTAATATAGTATGGCCAAACAGCGTCGTACTTCTATCATTCATAAACTCGTACCCTTCGTACATAAAGGAATGCGCATGCTCAGACTTGAATCATCTACACCAGAGCCGTGGTCTACACCAATAAGATTGCGGTATTCTAAACCAATTAAATTGGGGGTGGGCGGAGCGACACGTGTCGCCCCGCCTAAAAGTGTCGCCCCGCCCCATCGTCCAGACTGCACTCTGGGGTACTACACTTTTTTAGCCCTTAAATGCCTTTTGTTGTATATTTGGAGTGTTTATAAGTACAGAAAAGTTGAAATTAGTCTCTCCAGGAACTTCGTTGATATCTTTATATTGTGTTTTGGTCACATTTTTCAACCGGTTTCGATTTTTCTGTAATCTATGACGTTTTGTTAACTATTACGTCAGCGGAACTGCCAAATAAGGACATCGACTTCCGGGCAAACACTTTGAGCAATCCGCCATTTTAATTTCTCGCTGCAATTTTGTAGTCCAAGTTCAAGGATGGAGAAGTTACGAGAGGGTACGTCAAAATGTTCGGTTGTTGGATGTAGTAACTCACACGCTTCATTACACCGTCTCCCAGCACCAGAACCTCTTTGAAGTGCCTGTTTGAGTTTTATTTTCCACGGAAATGTCCCCACATCTGTGGGTAAAGTCATGTTTGTGTGCGCGAAGCACTTCAAGGATAACTAACGGTACTTCAGCAACCTCCACCAGTATAAAGAAGGATTTACCGATAGACTTCGTCTGATTGAGGGGTCAGTTCCTTCTATCTTTGGAGACGACGAACACAGCACTTCGGTAAGCTGTAAATAACGTATACTTTCTTAAAACACACGGTGGTCATGGTTTAGCAGTTGTCTTATTAGTGTGCTTGTTTTAACAAGAGAAATAATCGACTTTTCTTTAACTGTTTATAATATAACTTATATTTTGTTTTGCGAGTATTAAATAGTCGTTGTAAATCATGCAGTATTGTAGTAGTGGGCATGGATGGAGAACTTACTGTAAATACAGTAACACACCATTGCGATACATCCACATGAAGACGTTGTTCTGCAAGTTCGTCGTCTTTATTTTCATCTCGCTCCGACTCTGGCTCGAACATGTAAGGCTTGATGGACAAGTCTTCCGTTGTTGACATTTTGTTAATAACGTGTGTATAAAAAGTTTCTGTTCCGCTAGATAATTGTATCTCTGTGCTATCAAACTACAATAATGGCCGAACGGGGTGGAGTTGAACCGAGTGTCACCTCTGCGAGCTGGATTTAAAGAGACCGCACCAAAACGAGTTGATCTCAGACGCACATCAGAAAAGCGGTAGAAAAGTGGCCTGTGGAGCTATAATAATGAGGAATTCAGACCCAAGCATTGCAGTTCTGCTTTATATAGACCACAAATGTATGATTTATATGTAAAAAGGAACGATTTAAAAGCATGATATGTACCCTTTAAATACCTTTGATGTGCAAGATATAATCGTATACATATACTGCCATACTATTATAACGATACAACCCTAGTGTGCAACCGTGGCATCTGCCACATTTATTGTGCCAGTATGAGTCTCCACCTCACATCATCTCTCCAATTCCTTCATGGTTTAACATGCATCTAATGATCTGTCTTTTTCCTTATAGTTGAAGGAGCACTTTGAGTTTGAGCATCAGACCAAAGTGGATGGAGAGATCCTTCTGCACCTGTACGATCGCTTTGGAATCGAGAAGATGCCAACTCTGCTAGATGGAGTGTTCACATTCATCCTGTTGGACACTGCTAACAAAAAGGTTTTCTTAGGCAGGGACACCTACGGTTTGAGACCACTGTTCAAACTGCTCACCGATGATGGCTTTCTAGCTGTCAGTTCTGAGGCCAAAGGTATAATGATGAATAATGTACAGCACCTTCTCTGGTAGGGCTGCACGAATAATTGAAACTAAATGAAATTCCACTAATGCAGAGTTCGCACTTCATGATTTTAGCCCTGATTTTCACTCGCTGACAGATTTTGCGAAATCGCCAACAAATGCCTGAAATCGGAGGCAAATTGTTACTCGTTCACGCGAGTGACAATATTGCATCGCTGACACCTGTAAGATATTTGCTGTGCTAAATATCTGGACCTGTCTGCAATTCAAAATCCTGATGTGTGAAATGTGTTCTGACTGAAAACTACATCGCCAATTACCTACAGCCAATAGAAGAGCAGGATACAGGGTAGCGGGAAGTTTGAGGAGGAGTTCTAGACCAGAATGTCAGCAAGTAAAGGCTCCTCCGTCTATTTGGAACCAAGAAATGGAGGAAAGTTTATTTTTCTAATTGCTTAAAATGAACAACTACTGGCTGATCAGAAAAACATTTAGTCGAGAGCAGCCCTAATGTATGTGCTTCATGTTTCAGAGTGAAACACTGCACTGTTATTTTTACGCACCTGCAGCTCATCATCTTGTGTTTTCAGTGTCTAAGAGTGGCTTGGTCCACAGTAAATACTGCTCCACTCAAACGCATCTGTGAACACATGTGGGAACCATCTTCCCAAACTTCTGATGAGAAGTGCTTATAATCCAAAAGAGAAGGCTCCCTGAGGTTTTCTGCCAAAATAAAATATTCTTGGTTTAGGCCTACTTATTATTTAAAAAAAAAAAAAAAAAAAAAATTTTTATTTAATCACATTTTTATTTAAAATCATGCAGCCCTATCTCCTGATGCAATACCTTGAGCACACCTTTATTCCAGAATTAAATTTTAACATCACAATTTCACTGTGATTTAATCCAAATAGGTTTGACAGAGATCACCACCCCCATGTCCACTCCTGCAAAGATCACCCCATTCCCCCCAGGACACTTTGAGGAGTTTGACTTGGAGCTCACTGGAAAAGTGAAGTCTGTTAGGATGGATCGCTTCCACTGCTGCACAGATGAACCTAAACATGCCTCCTATAACAACCTTCAGGGCCTTGGCACAGGTACAGTAGATGTCATATAGTGATGTAAAAGTAGTCCAGATTACATATGCATTTCTATTCCACGTGTTCTGAAGCCGTTTGATAGCTTCGTGTGACACTGAAACTGAGTTATTTACATGTTGGACAAATAATTTAGTCCACTTCTGGATCAATAGATTAATTTGAAAAAATCCAATTAAAAACACATTCTCGAATCAGGCGTCACTACTGCTCTCATACACACCCAATTTCATTCACACAAAGGTCCACAGTCTTATTTGTGCCTTTTTTTATTTAACACTTTAGAACCTGAAGCTAAAAAAGGTCGTTTTCACATATATATCTTTTTAATAGTAAAATTTGAACAGAATGTGCTATCTTCAAGTGCAAGTTGTCTTTTTGATGTTTTGAAAACAAATGACGTTCAATCAATTAGTTATTGACCATTGATGTGTGTGCCGATGTTGTAAACAGAATTGAAATTATATTTTACTAACAAAGTTCGGGAGGAGCACGTTCAGATAAATAACATGGGTGGAGAGCACTCAGCAATCAATGATAAGAGGTGTATATAGATTCAGCAGTCTCACCTCAATCCATTGACAGTTTTGCAGCATCCCTCCACCACCCCTTCCTAACCATTTACATACTGGAGGGAGTACTCTGGGTTCGGGCCGAATTCCAAGCTCGGAGCCCTCCCCCCGAACAGCACACCAAATACGCATTAAACTTTACTCCCTCTAATTGTATGTAAGGCTGCATTTACACTGCAGGTCTTGATGCCCAAATCCGATTTTCTGACTAAATCCGATTTTTTTTGACGACCCGCTTACATCATCTTTTAAAAGTGACCCGTATCCGATTTTTGCATTTACACTATACACTGCTGAAACTACCAAATGTAGACGTTCTGACCCGGAAAAGGAAGTAAAACAGCACGAAATACAATGGATGCAGATGCGAATAAAATTCATAGAAAGTATAAGAAGTGTGAGACATCTCATTGGAACTCAGTTGAGACAGTTGAAGCCCATTTTTAGCGATTTTTGAGCACTTCCGTTCCTGACGCGCAGGCTCAAACCGACTCAAACTAAGCTTGATGACGTGGGCAACCTGTCTGACAGACGTAAATCTTCTAGTAGCTGTGTGTGAAAATTGGCAACGTTAATCTTGCAGAGATGGGGAACTTGAGCAAAGAGTTCTTTGGCGTGAATTATTTCCAATTCCCAAAAACGTTGTTGAATTATTTTGTCCCGTTGCTTTTATGGACTCGTTATCTATGGGCTTCCCCCTTGACGGGATGTCCCCCCGATTGCCTGCGAGCTTCTCCTCGTGTCTGTACGGTAATTTCTGTACAGCGCAACAGAGAGTCGAGTGGTTATGACGCAATCGTTAGCCTATTTTTACAAAACCTGTTTCTACGGGGCCATAATGTAACATAGAAGGTAATGGAGCCCTTTATACATTGTCATGTTTTTTTTTTTATAAATAATGGACAAATGGAGTCTTTAAACGCCTCAGATGTAAAGTTATTCGCCGTCAAAGTGACGCCAAAATGAATGGGAGTCAATGGAAATGCTAACGCAAGTGAAGTTCTGCTACAAGATGGCGGCACCCGGCCGGCTTCAACTTCCGGTCGATGGATTACCCCCTTGATAAAATTATCCAGTGTTTTGCTTTTGCTTTGTATTTGTTTTTTAAGCTTTTTATCTTACGGTGACACTGTAGCCACGAACGCTTAAAACCATGCCTCTCCATATCTCGTGAAATGTCTTTAAACACGGATTTATTTCTGTAACAACCCTGCATTTTTGCCTGCAAACTCTTCGCCTCTTCGCCCCAAACACTCAAAAGACATGAAACCTCCGCATTGCTCCACTGTGTGTATCCTTCGTCCTCCATCGCGCCTATAATAAGTCATGTAATCTCAGTTGGTGGTGTCCACCTGAGTTGATGTCACTTTTTAATGACGTACGACTCACATTTACTGGGGAATATCCGATTTGTCTGCTTACATGGCACACGCAAATGCACGTATCCGATTCATATCCGATTTATTACCACATATGAGTGAGGCCTGAATCCGATCTGAGAAAATCGGAATCCATGCGTTTTTTTCCTGCTTACACGTTCATGGGTCATATCCGATCTGTGCCACATGAGAGGAAAAAATCGGATTTGGGTCACTTGAACCATGCAGTATAAATGGAGCTAAGTGTGAACTCATGAAATGGACACAAAGAAGAAGGAATAAACTTTCCGATTTTTATTTAGAAAAAAAAGGGAAATCATGATCTTAAGAATCTTAACACTTTCTAATACTATCTATCTATACTATCTAATACTATCACTTTCTAATAGATTCTAATACACACGGACATACACATGCATTGCACGCATATGCGAAAGTCTCGCTTACCCTCTTTCCAAGTATCATTAAAAATCATCCCAATCCCCTCTTGTGCTGTATACTCCTTTGCCATTTTTGTTACAGTTTTTCTCGATTGCTTAAACACTATAACCAGGCTTTTGAACTAAAATTTCAAAACCATAATGCCATTTATCAAAAAGTACACCCATTTCACTGAACTATGAACACTATTCCCTTGTTTTGACACACACAGCAAAACTCTACACACAAATCCCTTCATTTCTCATTGCCTACACCACGTGGTCATTTAGAAAGCACTAGCATTCAAAATTGTTCACTCAAGTCATCACAGCTTCAGCTCAGTTAGCACACAATTACGCAGGTGAAAACACTGAGTCAAAATTGAACACACCTTCAATAGATAGATAAAAGGTTATACAATCTTTTATAAAATATAAAAATCAGTTTACTGAGTTTTGGAACAATGGATCCACAGAGAAATTACTAAGCAATGGGTCGAGGAGGGAGAGGAAGAGGAGGAGGAGGGAGAGGAAGAGGAACAGGATGAGGAAGAGGAGGAGGAGGAGGAGGAGGAGGAGGAAGAGGAGGAGGAGGAGAAGAAGGAGGAGGAGGAAGGCCAAGGGCAAGAAGACAAGCAGTCTCGGATTAAATTCAAGCCACTTTAGTTGGCCATGTACTTGTCTATGGTATGACTATGAGGGAGGCTGGGCAACGAGTACAGCCAAATTTGAGTCGCTTCACCGTCGCCTCCATCATCAGAACCTTCAGGGAGGAGTGGTGGCAAACAAATTTCTATCACTGAATAAGAGACAAACATTTCCAATTGTCTTTGATGAGGTTTATTTTCTTGCAAGAAAAGGCCAGCATTCGTACAGTCACACAGACTGGCTGCAGAGTGTGACAGTGAAGGGAGGGCATCCTTTCCCCTTTATAGTCTTGACTCCCAGAATGTTATCTTTCTAGGCCAATGATGGTACTTCACCCATATGTGGAACATTCTTAGACTTGTTCATCATATTGTATCCGAGTGGAGGCCCTCCTGTCAGGACCAACACTCTTTACCATTCCAATACAATTCCACACAAGCAACATGAATTACCAGTTTTGGAAATGTTGTTTTGAATTTATAGCACCAGTGTGTAAGACTATGTTGTAGTGTGTGTATTTTTGATGGCTTGTGTGTCCAGTCTGAGGGCAAAGTTTGGTTTTTCAGCGAGAGTGAATGGTTTTGAGTGTAGAGCTTCATTTTGACCTGAAAATAGGATGTTTGGGGAATTGGGTGAGACGTTATGGATTTGTGTTTACTGTTTTTAGAATACGAGGCATAGTTTCAAGAAATGTGTTTAAGCAATCGAGAAAAACTGTAATTTCTTTTATTTTCTTCTGCAATCCAAAACTCCCTAACCTGCCTAAAGTTTCTCCCTTGTCATCAGGCTTTGAATTGGAGACGGTCAAGAGCAACATTAGGATCCTGTTTGAAAATGCTGTAAAGAAACGCTTGATGGCTCACAGAAGAATCGGCTGCCTCCTCTCAGGTGCCTGTGCTGCTCTTTCTGTTGTTTGCTTTAAGTGGGTTTGTTACTGTGACTTTTTTATTACATTCACCCTATCCATGATGTTTTCATTTCCAGGTGGTCTCGATTCCAGTCTGGTTGCTGCGACACTCGTGAAACTGGCCAAAGAAGAAGAGCTTCAGTATCCCATTCAGACATTTGCCATTGGTGCAGATGACAGCCCAGATCTTCTTGCTGCCCGCAAGGTAAGTGAGACTACATTCAGCAAATGATATGCACTTTACACCTAGATATCCTAAATGTGTGTGGTGCTTTATGAATACAGTGCATGCACGGCACGCTGTTTTTAAAGCATTGAAGCAGGCCTATTCAAACTACGGATCAAAACAATGGAGCGGTTCACACAAGTGCTTGGGATGTTTATGTTTATCTCCTTATATTTTTATTTAAAAAAAATTATATAGTGCATTTACTTTTTTTTTCCATTTTACATCTAAACAGAAGTTTTACATTTAAACATTCAAGTAAGAAAAACAAATAATCAAGTGTAATAATCACTTTAGTGTGTTCATTACAAGTAAACGATTAGAGCTACAAAAGCAGTTCAGTCAAGAGCAGCAAGTGATTCCCTCTTTTCTTTTATTGTTTGATTAACATTGTGGCAGATGGCCTATATAAAGACCTACTGTAATGCACGGATCTAATATAATGTTAGATGTTTTTCCCCCAAATGTGTCTTTACGCTCAGGCTTCATATGTGTCAGTCACTGCGAGAAGTGAGCAGAGAAAAAAAGTACACCTCTCTGAAAACATACAAATAAAGATAATTTTTTGATTTTTCATTACTATTTTGAGCATTGGGATCGCTAGACGAAGGCTTAATGAAATAATCTTTGTGAACCTCAAAATCAACCGAAATTGACATCTGCAGAAAATATATTCTTTCAGGAGAAAAGCTCTGTTGGGGGATTAAGTCTCTTGATATCTAGTAACCATAAACATTAATACTATAGTGGGAAATTGTTACCAGTGAAAGACAATGCAAACATCAAATAAAAAGGCTTTTTTCAAAGAATGTGTGCGTGTCTATCACTGTTGGAGAGAAGAGAGAGCAAGAAAGCTACTGATACTAATGCTGTGAAAAATTTAAAGAGTATTGAAACTTTGAAATATTTCAGTATAATATGCATCAAAAAATCAATATTTTGAAAACACTATTAGAGGCACAAATCCTAATAAACCATTATCTCTCTTCAAATTATCCCGCCGTGAAAAGTAGCTAATTTTAAAAGTGTCAAATGTCATCAAATGTTCACTTGTCCCAACCTTAAAAATGGGGTTTTGTAACGAACCCATATGAATCTCATAAGAAATGTAACTGCTCATAAATTTAGTTTGACCTTCCGAGTTTGACGATCAGTTTTCTGAAGGTTAATTAACCTTGGATTGGTTATTGACTGACAAATTGTTAAAAAAGATGATAAAAAAAAAAGCTTAAGGCCTTGTGTTTTTCCCTATTTGTGGTTAGTGCCATGAGTATTTAGTAGCAGATCATGCTGGTTATAACTGGTGTTGTGTGGCAGGTGGCAGCCTACATTGGCAGCGAACACCATGAGGTGAACTTCACGCCTGAGGAGGGTATCCGCGCGGTGGACGAAGTCATCTATTACTTGGAGAGTTATGACATCACCACTGTGCGTGCTTCTGTTGGTGAGAGTTCAGAACCATGCCACCAATCCAAACTGTATACTAATTGTCAGTCATCATTGACGATAGTGGTCCTGACAGAACTATGCTTATGGGCAGATGCCCATACTCTGATGTTTAAACACCATGTAAAAATGAATTTTGTATAAAATTCTTTGGGATCTTAAACTTCTTAAACTTTGGGATCTGAACAAAGCACACAATGCTTATGATCAATAGTAACAGACCAGCCATGCTTTCCTTACTGTAGCTATAATAATTTACAATGTCAGCTTATAGCCCGTAGGTGGCAGCAGTGCTTTGCAGAAATGTTTTTGTTTCTGCAGGTATGTTCCTGATATCAAAGTACATCCGAGAGAAGACAGACAGCGTTGTGATTTTCTCAGGTGAAGGTTCTGATGAGCTGACACAAGGATATATCTACTTTCATGAGGTACATGTCATTATGCTCAGTTTACATTTACAGTCAATGTATAAAAGTGCACTTGAAAGGGTATAAATGTCACTAAATGATATCAAATATAATCAAATGTTCTTTATTGATAGCTGGTGAAAATTCATACAAAAATTGTGCGGAAAAGTGAAGTGTATGGTCACAATGTGAGACATTAGTGTCTTGTCATGCATTGTTAGCTGTATCTTAAGACTTGATTTCAGCTGAATTTGTGTCCTGATTTGAATTAGGCGCCATCTCCTAAAGCGGGTGCTGAGGACAGTGTACGTCTGCTGAAAGAGCTTTATCTGTTTGATGTGCTGAGAGCGGACAGAACCACAGCTGCACACGGGTAAGACAAAATACCCCTTCCTTCTCTTCCCTTCACAGTAACTTGGTGATTTCCACTGTTTGTGACGTCAAACCTTTTCCAATAGACTGGAGCTGAGAGTGCCTTTCCTGGACCACAGATTCACCGCATACTACCTCTCTCTGCCTGCAGAGATGAGATGTCCGAAGGTGAGTCCTGACACCTCACAGTTCAGTGATTTATCCTTCCTCATCAGTCTTAAATGTGTCTGTTCCCACATCAGTTACGGTGCCTGGCCTGAAGAATAATGCAAAACCCAAAATATGAGCAATAATGATAGTGATGCTTAATTTATTGGTATTGCTTTAATTAAAGTGTTTTTTGTAATCCGACTGAATAACTTGTTTGATTGGAGCAGAATGGTGTGGAGAAGCATCTCCTGAGGGAATCGTTTAAAGGGATGAATCTTATCCCAGATGAGATTCTCTGGAGAAGGAAAGAGGCCTTCAGTGACGGTATGACATCCTTGAAGAAATCCTGGTACGCAAGCCTGCAGGAGCACATCGAGTCTGAGGTACTACACATGTACACACAGACTATGATGTCATGGATGTGCACAGTACACGGTGTGTATCCTTTAATCTATCTTCTCTCCTTCAGGTGAACGACTCCCAGTTGGAGAAGGCTGATAAGCTGTTCCCTTTCAACCCCCCCAAAACCAAAGAAGGCTTCTACATAAGGCAGGTCTTTGAGAAGAAGTACCCGGGCCGCAGCGACTGGACGCCACATTACTGGATGCCCCGCTGGATCAAGGCCACCGACCCCTCAGCCAGAACCCTGTCCATCTACAAGCCTGATAAAGACGAGTAATCGCATCATTCTTCAGACCTTGGCTAAAGATTACATTCTTTACAGCACACACATCTGCCTCATGGAGCTGGTTCAAAGTTTATGATGCTACCTTACTCTGTTAAATGAGCTAAATTCATTTTTAGGTGGTTTGATTTAGTTTTTTTCTAAAGAGAACTGAATTTTTAATACTGCAGGTCAGTTCTTCACATAAGTATCTTTTAAAAATGAAGCCCTGTCCACTGCCTTTCTTAAGTCCAGTATATTTATATAAAATATATGAGTGCGATTCTCATCCATTTTATTTTTTCCCTTTAGATTTCTTCATTAAGCTTTATCTTATTAAACAGAATCTAAAAAGATTTGGGAACCGAAGCGAGGAATAGCTTGTTGGGTTAAAGGACTCCACTACATAAATACTATTTTTGATACTGCATTAAAACTCAGAACTTAAAGTAACACCAAGTAACTTTTCCTCTTCGGTCACCCTACTGGTTGGAAATGAAATTGTCCATTGCCGCTGTCGTAAATAATTGAGCCTACCGTCGCACGCACGCTCGCTGTTTATCCAGCACCGGCTTCAGAATGAACGATGTCCACAGACAAGGTAGAGTATGTTACATGATTTCATGAAAGGATGATGTATTGTGACATCAGAAACGAAGAAAAACGAAATAATGACTATTAGCGCTTGACGTAAAGCAGTCGAATTTTGTAGTTCTTAGTGCCAGTAAAAGCGACACAGTAAAAGGCTTACATCTGGCATGTTTAATACGTTGAGTGAAAGCGACACAGACCACGTCAGGCTATGGCAGACGTGTCATTTAACTTATTTTAAGTCAATGTACCATCACAAGGGTCTTGTAAATACATTATGAAGGTTGAAAAATTTTACTTAGTGTTACTTTAAAGGAGCCGTATGTAAGATTGTGGCCAAAACTGGTACTGCAATCACTTTCAAATTACTGAAGAGCGGTGTATCCCAAAACACAAGATGACAACATCAACATCAGTTGAGGGCTGCAACTTCACTTTTTAAATGAAAATATCGTGGCCGTACTACTGTTGTCAGTGATATAAGTATTTGAAATGAACATGATTTCTTAATGTCTAGTGACACATCAGGGCCATTTTATGATTAATTGAAATACATTTCTTACATACAGCTCCTTTAAAGAGGCTATATGCGTTTTTCTGAAATTTAAACTCGCGACTGACACCTGTGGCCAAAAAACAGAACTACACTTCCTTTCTGCTCGCCCTCGCAGTGCGCGCTCGTACGTGCACACTTCACAAGTCATCTGCTGCAAGGAGGTCAACATTATGTTTACAGAGGTAAGAACAGTCAAATACATATATTGTTTGAGATAAGTAACTAGCGGTGGTGGCAGAGTGATCTGAAACGTTTAACATGAACACGATTGACGTCACATCCGCAGACAGCGCGGGAAAAATCCGACCGACAGAAAATAGGAAAAATAGGATACAGGCTTATAGGTGCACCCACTGTGAGCGGACAAAGTGTCAGTATGCTCAACAGGAGATGTTTGAGTCATAAATGGTCAAATAAAAAGGCTGTTGTCACGTTTATTTTGGGGAAAAAGTTGCATAAGATTTTAAGATCAGGGGTGCATTTCCCAAAGCCAATTATGGTCACAATTTCTGTCGTTACCAGTAGAGCTCAATCAAACTTGCAAACAAAGTTGACTAATGATAATTTTGGACTGGGCTGGAAAAGTTGTTGGTTTGATTCTTACATGCCATGAACTACTTCCATTTTGCACTTGAGCTAAGCACTTACTCATGTTCCTTCAGTGGGACTGTGCCTTTCTTTGAGTCTTTTTGTATGTGTAGAGTTAGTTTTTTGACAAATTAGTAATTGGTTGGCTAGTTAAACTGCTTTTAACCAGTGAAATTAAATGGATGATACACAAAAAAAAAGTACATTTCTTAAAGTTAAATGCCTCACACTGGTTAAGTAAGATTAACCATTTAGCCTTATATGGGGAGTTAGTTTTTAATTTTTTTATGTTTTTATTTGGTGCACTATAATTTTGCAAAAATAATAATCATTTTGGATTTCATTAATGAGATGGATGTGTATGTAACATGAGTGTGTAAAGCATCTTCAGCCTCCTGCACTGACTAGTCAAAGACTTTTCAGTTACTTTTTAGTCCTTAATGTGCTTATTGATTTGAAAGATCTGGTCATGGTGTTAATAAAAACATGTCTTCTTCACCATATCTTGGTGTGTTTTAATTAATATCAGTAAATAACATCTATAAAAAAGCTATAACTACATAAATATACAAAGTCAGTAGATCTCAAGGTCCAGTTTCTCATCCGTTTTATTTTAAACGGTAGCACTCGGGAATAAGATCAAGAGTGCTTCACTACAACATTATCACTTGTGAATAGAAGTAAGATCTCTAGTGTCTAGTCTGCTGCGCAGCAAAAATCAAACAGACTCCAGCAATTGCCTTTGACTATGCTTTAATCGGCCGGGAGTTCTCGTAACAATCACAGAGAATCTCAGCCTTATCAAGAATACAAGTTTATAAAGGATAGAAATACAGAACACAGCTAAATAAAATGACATACTACTCATGATCATTTTGTCATTTTTCTCATATTTGATTAGTTCAATTTGTGCAAAACAGCATCCACCACACCCTATGTTACTGGCAAAGCAAATTTAGATGTTAGAATCATCAAAATCAACAAAATCATGGGGTTGGTGGTTCATTGTTAGTTCATACTATATTGTTGAATACTCAATATGTCATGGGACTATTAGATTTAAAATAACTGTGTAGCCAGGATATCTTCAGTTTCTGAAACAACAACCTTGCTAAAAATGTAAAAAAAAAATAGTTTTTTAAATGTTAAATGTTAGGCCTGTAAAGAAAAAGAAAATTAGTTCATGATTAGTTTTTAAAATTCCTATTACAAGGTACAACGCAGCGGTGCATGGACAACACCAGACAAAGAACTGAGGGGCTTTTATACTCAAGATAATGAACTGAATACAAACAGATAATCTAATCAATAAGTAACCGAGGAGACAAAGTGGTGGGAAAAAGAGAACAAAAAGGAAATCTAACATAACTACGGCAGGTAAAGCAGGAACTGAAACACAATGAAAATGAAACCAGTACAGAGCATAACAGTGACAACAAGTGTTTAGAAAATTGGTATTTTTACGAGAATTTTTAAAACTGATTTAAACTTTTCCAGGTTAAAAAATAAGGAACCGATTTTGCTGAATAAAACTCCATAAAGAAATACAACTGACCTTTCACTGGATTAAAATTAATTTGTTATTTTACTTTTCAAGAAAATATTTAATGTAATTCAACATTTTTGACAAAAATTTTCTCACTAAATACTGTGCATAAAGACACTCTTTAGCTTCACTTGCCATTACTATTGTAAATGCTAAAAAATACATTAACACTAAGTAGACAACACTAATAGGTGATACAGATATTACTGCTGCTCTCTGAGAAATACAACAAACAACAAAAACAATATCTCACATTTAAACAGAATGTGACAGACAGAAAAATGTGCATCATTTAGATAAAAGCATCTGCTAATTGGATAAATGTGAACGTAATCACCCACATCCCCCAAAAAACTCATTTTTTAAAGCTACTTTTGGAAAAATGAGAAGCTGGACAGATGATAATGGCAGAAAGTGACAGCTAGCAGGACGGCCTCCTCAGGATCTTGTTGGCAAAGTAAGCTCGATAAACTCGCCATTCTAGAGAACAGACAGAACAAACAATATAAGCACGTTTCTGAAGTTTTAAGTCAATGTATGTGCGTCCCAATTAAAGTACTTAAGCACTATTCTATGACGTTTTTAAGTAATGCATTCACACAGAAAATTACAAAAAGAAAAAGTGCACGTTAAATATCCGGATGATGCACTAAATTAACGGAAAACATGAAGTGCGGAATGTTGGACACTTCATGCACACAACCTTTTGCAGCTTTAAATACGTAGCGGAGGGGGCGGGTCTACCAGACTCAGATGTTGAATGACAAAATAACCATATACAATTCATACACTACATGGATGAGTACATAGTGCATAAGTACATAGTGTGTAGCAGGGGCGGATTAACGTCTACACAGGGCTCTAGGATCAGGGGTTTCTAGAGGCCTCCCAAATATATACAATATGCCGGAAATCAAGCAAGCAAAACCTGGTATTAAGATGCATTTTCAGAGAAATGTGCATCTAAATGCACGTGTGTTATTGTAAGCATATTTTCATACCTGTGATTGGCCCTAAGCAGCCAGTAGGAAGTCAGCAACCTCATTATGTTCAAAAGCTCTTGCCTGAAGGTGAGAGAGGTCAATTCATGAATGATTACAGGAAGCATGACATTATCAACACATATCTTAACATACATATTTGATATTTGCCGACACAGAAGACAAATTTGCTTAAGTCATTTTGGAAACGCTTTTTCCAAAGCAACGTACAAATGAGGTCAAACAGCTTTTTAAATGACAAGTCACTGCATGCACTGGTTGTTGGGTTATGTACTATTCCACACTGCACATTCCCATTAACTCACCACTTCAGTAGGTTTCTTTCTGTCATAACCGGGCATGGCCATATCAACCCCAGCTAACTTCCAAATCTTCAATCCCTCCAAGTCACCACTTGCAGCAAGACTGTAAAACACACACACAGAATATCTACATGAGCCATCATGAACCCTGATATATATATATATATATATATATATATATAGATATATATATATATAAAATATTATTAAAATTCAATTCTGGCATGTTTAATACGTTGAACTGTTCAGGAGGAGACCTCAACCTCATGTCAGCAAGACGGCAGCTTTAAAGTGACTCTCCTGATCTGTTCTAAATGTGGAGGTGATTTATCATTGCTAGTGAGAGGTGATATGAGTGCAGTTTAATCTTGTTTTATAAAACAGTTCTGACTCTAAATTCTGACCAGATGAACCATGTTCAAATTCATTGAATTTAGTTAACAGCAGAATGTTTAGTAGGCGACCAGTACCTCATTCCATAAAGTAAGATTTTTTTATTAATTTTATGTTATTATTAATAATACAATTATAAATGTATAGGTATTTGGTGACATTCAGTATGAAGACTGATGTAGCTGAAGTTCTGACATGCTACAAGACACAAGATGATGCCATGCTTACATCAAAATTCTAATAATACTGTATCTTTGCTGTGTCAAAGCAATGACAGTCCATGAATGATTGGTTAGACCAGAATAAATACTACAGAAAGGGTGAGAAGAAGTGTGTGTGTGTGTGTGTGTGTGTGTGTGTGTGTGTGTGTGTGTGTGTGTGTGTGTGTGTGTGTGTGTGTGTGTGTGTGTGTGTGTGTGTGTGTGTGTGTGTGTGTGTGTGTGTGTGTGTGTGTGTGTGTGTGTGTGTGTGAGAGAGAGAGAGAGAGAGAGAGAGAGAGAGAGAGAGAGAGAGAGAGACCGGCATAGCTCTGTTCCAGTATCCTGCAATTCATCTGGGGAGAGGTGAGCTCCAGACTTCCTCAGAAGCTCCACAACATCCTTACGCCTACAGACAGAGAAAAGTGACATGTCTTAAAGGGATAGTTATGGAAATGAAATGAAAATAAGAATTTTAATGAAAATTATGATTTACTCAACACCAATGGCCTTTATTAAACCCCTGGAGCCGTGTGGATTACTTTTATGATGGATGACGCGGATCTAACATGCATCCCATTTTCTCATAACTCTTTACAATCCTTTAAGACTTTATTTAACTTATTTAAGACGGTGCTTACAAGGATGCGCTGTCTGTGCGCAGAAGTTGTGTGTCACACAGACCAGAGATTCACCACACCGAGTTCTCTTTTGTGTCTAGTCACATTAGAATGGTTTAAAAGCATTTTTTGTGAATAAGAGCTTCATCATATAATGTACCGGATGTGTGCATTTGGTCCGAATGTAATGATAGAATGTCCGACCGGCCTGTCAATGTTTTGAAAAATGTATGTACTTATGTAAATTTATGTACTTTCTACTGCCAATACATAGACAACACTCAGCTGTTAACAAGTAAGTCATGCTGCTGCTGTACAATATATCGTACATGAATAGCATATCTATACAGGTGGATCTGGGGAAGTTGGAGGGTTTTTGAAAAGCGTGCTGCACTTCTAAGGCACATGGGAAATGTATAATTTTACACTGTAATGCACCTACGATCAATGTTTAAAACATGCAAGAAAAGAATGGCGTGGATGCTATCAAATGGCTCTATAAATTAGGTGGACAAACTAAAACAGTAATAACATCAAACCGAAACCTCTAGATCAGGGGTCGGCAACAGACGGCCCGCGGGCCAAAACTGGCCCGCCAGCAATATTTTCTGGCCCGCCGGATTATTTTGGAATTCCGTTTTTTTTTTTTTTTTTAAATCAGCCTATTTTTATTTTACAATAACGGTTTACAAACAGGCGCCATGTATCATTCGTTCAATAGTCTTTTTCAAAGTAAAAACAAATAAAAAAAACGACTTGTTTGTCCATTATTTCCTGAACTAAAATGAAAAAAACGAATAACGTTTTCCGTTTTTCTGATTGTGCGCTCAGATCAAAAATAGAAAGAATGAATAACGGGTATAGACTATCAGACATATACGAATGAAATCATTTTAAACAGATCAAGTACTATTGTGGTAACAGATTACAGCCATTTTAATAAGGGTGTGAATATAGCAATCATGCTCTCCTGTAAGTCTCATTCGCTTACAGTCCGACTTTTGAACTTTTTTATTATTATTTATTCGGGTATAACACACTGATAAATATGTATTACCTGATAAAAAATATTTGCACTAAATGCTGCACAAAACTATTCCACTACTTGAGATAAGCCGTAGCCGCGCGCATCTGACAATTTTGGGTTCAAACACTCACATGAGCGGCTGATCTGCAAACCACACATACTTAACAGTGTTAAGTTTGAAAAATACTGTTTGATAGATGCTTTGTTGCGTTGTTTTACTGATGCTTTGTTACCACAGTTATCTGCGTGCTTCCTCAGCGATGAAGTTCCACATTTGCGGCTATCCAACAAGAAAATGCATGCAGCAAGTCTTTCACAATATTTTCTTCAGATAACTCCAAATTTCTCCCACACACTGGACTTGATTTTTTGATGACTTTTGTCGACAATTTACAATCCTCACTAGCTATTCTTTTCTTCAACTCCTCAGCATCCATCTCAACAACTGCAGAACGCGGCATCGCGCGCGCGGTTATGAGGAATTTTTAAAAGTGAAAGTAGTAACGTTATAGGTCCTGCAGGGCGTGGCGCGTGGGCACAAATAAATGTGGATTTTTAATTATTTTATCAACTTGAAATACAGCCATATTTTTGTAGATGTGTTCCTAAAAATATGCAGATTTTACATTTGCATGTGATTGTTTTAAACCCGTGTTACCCGTGTGTATGTTGCTTGAGGGATTTGAGTGATAGACTTTGCCCTATTTAATTTATGTTATTTATATTTCATAATTTTTTTTTCTGTGACATTTTTTTTCTCTGCTGACAGTAATAAATAATATTTATATTGACACAAACACAATTTTTGTATAGCATTTATAATTATTATAGGCTACTTAATCTCTCTCTTTCTGTTAGAGACATTTGAATGAGAGATTCTGGAAATGAGATCTAAATTTTGCGGACCCGTCAGGTCGGGATATAAAAAGCGGGTGAACACAGAGTGTATTTTAAGCGGTTTAATTTGTATCCATAGGCCTACTCCGTCTAGCTGGCCCGCCATCTACTGGCTAAAAAAAATATTGGCCCGCGGCCAAAGTTACTTGCCGACCCCTGCTCTAGATGACTTTAAAAACCTTAGTGGTGTCAATTTGTGTAAAGGGAAGAAATACGTTTCATGATAAAAGACCTGTTATACAACATGCCCCACACACACACATCTGCACACCCGCACATTAGTTGTGGTGAAAACAAAGAAAAAAAAACTTTAAGGTACAGAAAAACATTCAGTTATATACACATTTATAAGCTTCCTAATGGATATAATGCAAATAGATATCAAGCTAAACCATCCGACCTTACTGGCCTGTCTTACCTGAGGTGAATGGCATTGCGAAGGGGTGTATCGCCAAAGCGATCTTTGACATAGACTGTGGCCCCTTTACTCAGCAGATACTGCACCACTTTCAGATGTCCCTCACATGCGGCGATGTGAAGGGGAGTTCGGCCATCATAATCCGCCATGCTCAAGTCAGTGCCCTATAGACAACAATAACAAAAAGAAGAAAGCATCATTTCTTATATCTCTTTTTCCCCTGCTATTTGGTACAATCAAGTATTTTTACTTCATTACTGTACTTAAGTATAATTTTAAAGTATCTGTTCTTCATTTTGGGAAATCTTTCCTTTTTCCTCATAAGAACATGCCCTTCCTCACTATTTTGAAGAGAAGAAATCGTTACCAGCTCAGTGACACAATAGCAGTGTCCAATTTGTTAACGAGTTAGGCTATATGCACACATAACTTCCGCCTTTGACGCAAGACTGCTCTTCAGTTTCCGGTTGGGGAGATTTAAAGCGGAGGAAAACGGGATTATGGCAGAGTCTTCAAAATTTGCTGTCCTCCCGTCTTTGAAACGATACTTTCATACGTTTAGATGTCATTTTATATATGTAGGTGCTGGTCATATAATTAGAATATCATCAAAAAGTTAATTTATTTCAAGAATTCTACTTAACAGGTGAAACTAATATATTATATAGACTCATTACATGCAAAGTGAGATATTTCAAGTACTTTTGCACTTTTATTCTAATAAATTTGAAAATGAAAACTTAATACTTTTACTGGAGTAGTGTTTTAATAGGGTATCATACTTTTACTCCAGTACTTGATTTTATGTACTGCCAGGTTATAAGATGTTGAGTTGGTAAGGCCTTAAAACAGCTATTTGGATTTCACGTTAAAGGGATATTCTGCCGGTCTGGCAGATGGTCCAACCGGACTGACCGTTTATGCTGTAAGTACATTTGAAGATTGTGTGGACGTGTCTTTAAAGGCAATTCACAATCCATCGACACGCTGACCAACGGCAACAGACAATTGTTTTTTTCAGATCAGTGTGTTGCTGTCTGTGTCTGTTGGTACACCGACTGGATATACCGAATTAGCATTGTTGGGATGCACAAAATGCACGTAAAATGCACAAAGAGTCACAAATGCAAGTCATTGCAAAGGCACTTGCTGTTACAGAAAACACTCAAATGCTTACCATTTCTCTTATGGCCTCTAAAGCCTCAGTATCTCCATTCTTAGCAGCAGCACAGGCCAGAGCGGGCGTTAGTGCATTTCGTATGGCTTCAAGCTCCTAAGGACATCAATAATGCTTGTTCATTATGGGGCTATACAAACTCAACCAGAATAAGAAGATTAGAAGCAAAAGGTCTGGCCTATACTCACCTCTTTACAGCCAATGCTGAGGGATCTGGCAATGACCTGAATAAAGCGACTGTCGCTTAGAGAGAGCTTTGCACCCTCCAGGTCAGCTACCATCTCACCACGCAGGTTGCGACTCAGCATCTTATGAACAAATCACATTGTAACGGGGTTTAAGATTCAGGGAAGAAGGAGGCGGGAACCGGCGAACAAAATAATTTAATGCTAAAAATAAAAGAAATACAAAAACAGAATGATCCGCCAGCAGCCCCTCATGGATGACTGCTGGCTACACAAAAGAAAAACAATTTTTTTTTTTTAAATACATAAAGTAACATTAACACTGTACTGTGCAAACTGTCCTGTGAGATACAAAATTGTCATTTTCTGTTTTATACTTTCACAGTCATTTGTTTACCTTCCTCTTCTCTTCTTTACTGATGTCTTGTTTTGCCAGCACATAGGAGAGCTTTGAAAGAGCAGCTTCTGGAGTCATATCAAACCCAGCAACCACACCCGCCTTAGCCAGAGCCTGAGAGGGAATATGAAATAAGTATACACTCCTGGAGTAAACCCACATGAAGCCTTTTTCAAACAAACTCCCATACCTGGCCAGTGGCGTATGATATTGTGACTGTGCCCCTGAGGCACTGAGTGCAGTTGACAATGATCACTCCTCTCTCAGTCGCTTTACGGATCTCATCCAGCAAGTCTTGGCGGTTATCAGGGGCGTTACCACTGCCGTAGGTCTCCAAAATGACACCCTCAATGGGAGCCGTCAAAAAGGACTTGACCTGATGTGAAAATAGACCTCATTTGAATATCTGAAAACTTGCATGTCGATATTAATTTATTATTTAACATTCACAAGCCATTTTATTTACATAACGTAATTTAAGTCTGAGTGAAACAGAAAACTGAACAATAAAATAGGGATTGGCGTACCCCAACGGTTTACCTTTTTCAAATCTAACATTATTTACTACTATGGCCATAATCTTATATAATTATTATTATTATTTAAAAATAAAACTAATGTTAACCAGCATATGATTACTTCTTTTTTATGCAAAAATACATTAAATAATTAATTCATATCTCTTCCATAAAGACCATGTTTTCATATACCGGTAATTATTCTTAATAACATCCTTTTACCTTTTTGGCAAGGAAAATAATTCATATACATACACACAGTGCTTAACAAATGTATTAGATCACCACCCAATGTAAGGTTTGTGCTGCAGCTGTCCTAAACTAACAGTATTGGTGTTTATATAATATTTTGGTGTGTGTGTGTGTGTGTATATATATATATATATATATATATATATATATATATATATATATATATATATATATATATATATATATATATATATATAGCTAGACTTGGCTAAGCCATAATGATAATGAGAAAATCACAAATGTTGGCATTATGACTATAAATAAACATGAAAGAGGCATAAAAAACATAAAGTGTTTATTATGTGTTCATAAAAACCAAGATCATAAAAAAGGAAGAAAAAAAAAACATGGCGAATGAGCAAGACTAATGTAGTAAATACCTGCTCCTTCCCCACACTGCTCTTATTAGAGGTGGTGTAAATGCTAATTGCTAGCTTTTTTAGGACATGCTCTGTCTCATCACATACAGAACAAATAACAGTAAATCAACAGCAACTGACCTAATAATTCACAACAGCAAATCTACGAAGTGTTCAAAGCAGAACTTCTGCATGTGAGTTAAACTTTGATTTCAATTTACTACAAATGTTTTGTCACTCAACATTAAAGATGTTAGATCAAAATCTGTGGCATATTACCACACAGCCTTACTGTATCAGTAGTAATCCCTGGGAAGAGTCGCAGGAGACCCACATTTTGGTTCATCTGAGTGTTGACAGTGAATTTGGCAGTTATGCTTGGTCGCCACACAGTGTCCCAGTTAACTAAACAATAAGAAATAATCAGACATTAGTGCAATTACATCAGTCATGAAGAAGTTGACATGAAATTGCAAGCAGTGGCAAGTGTCTTGTGACACAGTCTGTTAAGCTACAGATTGCAAGATACATGTACTGTATATATGTAAAGTAGCCTAATATTTCAGACTTTTGCAGCTATAAATGTTGGAAGAACTGGAATTACTGTTGATGTCAACTTCAAAATTGGCTAATGGTGGAAGATTTGGCGAGGCAAATGCTTTAAAGCTTCCAGAGTCCACCTTGGTGACACGATTGCCTCTGTACAGCTTATGGTGAAAATAGAGGCAAACCTGTAGAATATAAAGAAATAAAGAGTTAAAAGGTTATTTTCCTGTCCCTTGCGCATTTCAAACAGTTTTCAATAATTGTATGTCCCTTTATTGTGTGTCAGAATTCACTGGATCACCTTATCATGGACCATCAAAACATGTACTGACACTTATTTGACAGGTGGTGTAAAGATTCAGTGCTACTAGCGGAATATTTTTGTGCATGGTGGCAGGCAGACATGACTAATCAAAAATGACATTCGTTGTCGATGATTTTCATTATTGATTAGCCTATTATTGATATTTTTTTAATTAGTTGTTATTTATTAATTAGTAGTCAGCCCTAGTTCGCACTCTCATTCACACCTACACACAATTTTAGCTTCTCCAATTCACCATCCAGCATGTTTTTAGATTGTGGGGAAAGCAGAGCACCAGAAACATGGGGAGAACTAAATGCAAAATTTATTTTATATTCAATAACACTATATGAACACTATACACACATTTTTTATATCTGTATCATACTGTTTGCTCATACTTCTTTTGCAATGGATGAAAGCATCTCTTAAATTAAAGGAAACATCTCTCACCTCGGGAATGACAAACTGTCCTGCAATCAACAGCGCCCCCAAGAGGTTGTCCCTCCCATCACTCCTCATCTCAAAGATGGGCAGCTGCCACACATAAAATGGTTAGTTAAAGGAATAGTTCATTTAAAATATCTTTAAAACGTGTTACCTGTGAGCCAGTGAGGACGATAGGCTTTCCCAGATTCTCACACATGAATGATAAGGCAGAGACGGTGTAAGCCATGGTGTCAGTGCCATGCAGAACAACAAAGCCATCATAATGCTCATAGTATTTCTGTGAAAGAGACAAACATTTCTGAGCATTGACTGTCTAAAGTGGAAGAAAAAAAAAATAGAGATGGTTAAAAAGGCACCTCAATGTCATTTCCAATAGTCATCCAGTCATTTGGAGTCATGTTGCTGGAGTCAAGCAGGGGAGAGTACTCTAAAAACGTATACACAATCCTCTTGCCCAGTTTGGATCGTCTGAGGGGTAAATATATGAATAATATGGTAAAGTCATTTTGATGTGCCACACTTCCTGTTGTCAGCATGTGGCGCTTTGACTATAACTGAATTTTTCCATGTAGATGTCTTCAGGCCAAAGCTCTTATCCAACATGGAATTTGAGACAGATCAGATATTGTATGCCTGAGTTACAACAACTTCCTGTTTCTTGGCATTAATAGCAAGCTTTAGCACTTTGTAAAGTGTTGTATGATTTAACAGGTTTCTAGCAGGCACTTGATTGCATCTTGAAATGTGTTTCTGGGAGTGCATTGCAGTGTAAAGCATGGAATTGCCAGCAGCTGGCGCTATGACGGTAACTGAATATTGCCATGTAGGTGTCTTCAGGCCAGGACTCTTATCAAACATGTGAAGTTTGGGGCAGATCTACTACTGTTTCACTTAAAATTATAAATTTTATATACTAAAAAGTGGGAAAATTCAGTCCCAAGTAGTATTGAAATACTTACAAGTTTTCTGCTAGTAGCCTACATATATATTAGTATACTTACTACATAAAGTATACTTAAAAACATACTTAAGTAATTAAATGTACTTGAAGTATACTTCTTTTTCATAAGGGATATAAGCTCACAAAAAAAGTCAGAATTGCGAGAGATAAACTTGTCATGTCTTAGAGTCATCTCTGCATATTAACCAAGGAGAAAACATTTAGTGGTTCTCAACTGGTGGGACAACACCCAAAAATGTATCACAAGACTTTTCTGATAGGATCAAAGAAAGTACAGAAAAAACAATGCTATAATAAAAGGCTATAAATACATAAATGCTTAGTTAGGATGCCAGGTTATATAAACTTATCAACTTTAAAGTTCTTACAATATCTTTTGTTCTAGACATCAAAGGTTTATTGTGTTGTGGCTAATACTAATACAAATAGTGTTGGTTTTAGCCTTGTACACTGCACATCCGCTGTTCTATAAGCATTTACACAATTTTCAGCAAATTGTCAGTGCCTAGTAGCTACATTTGGATGTTGTCGTGGTTGGTAACTTTTTTTTTTTTTTTACTGATGAATATGATAACATGATAAAATGATTTTGTTTCTATGTGGTATCACCAAATAATTTTCCATAACACTCTGGGTCCTAAACAGCCACCTCCTTAAATAAACTTGATTACATGTTTGCATGGGAACTTACGGCGACACCAGAGTTTTATCCTCAGACTTGTAGTATTCATACAGCTTTGTCCGTTGTGCGTAAGGCTCATCGTGCAGAATGGGGAGTGTACGCAGAGTTTTAACAAGAGCATTTGGTTCTGGAGACAAAACTGCAAATATAAAAGAAAAGCATGTAAGAAAGTTGCATCTTGCACAAATTCACATAGGCCTATGTACAGTAAGTGCTGCATGATTGAAAACCCCTGGCACAGTTGCTGCATTATGTTTTATCTGTTTAATTCAGCATTTTGTGAGCGCTTCGAAGAAGCTGTGCCAAACGACTAGCGTAAGTGTGATCAATGGGCTATGCATAGCCTGCTCTTTTCCCACCGTTGACAAGATTTTCCTGTCATTTATGACGCAATGCTTCCTCGCCATTTTCTAGTTTTTCCAGAAATCCCTGTTTACACTGTTATACGGTATAGGACGCACTGTTACACATATTTTTAAAAAGGGTATATCATCAACGGATCCAAAAACAAAGTAAGCATATATCTGTGTAAAACCTATAGCTGGTGATATAAGTTGTTTAACCATTGAGCTTACATCGGTTGAAGTTACACTCAGTATTGTAGTGCACTGTGGGATCAGAAAAAAATGCAACTGGAAACATTGCAAATGATGAAAGCAGAATTCAAAATATATCAATGAAGAAACTGATCCACACAATAGGGGGAGCTGTGATGAAAGTGTTTGCTGTCAAAGTTACACCAGCACGAAACGTTGTAGCCTACATGCTAACCTACTCACGAAATGATATTTCATGTCTTCTCATAGGATCTGTGTATTTACAGGTTTTTCCTCACAGAGGTAGGCTATGGCATTTAGCGGTTTCTGCCAAAGAACCGGTGTTTCTGAATGGGCTGAGCATTTGCTCAATATTATCTCATTTTTGACAAAGGTGGCATTTTTAGCATCTTTTGCATCTAAACTCTGTCTCTGTATTGAAAATGCCGATTTCCATAAATAACATTGGGAAGTTTTATCATAATTGACAGCATGTTATATTATATAAACAAATCATTATTTTTAGTCATATTTTATACAAACAAGGACTTTAAATGCATAGTAACCGAGTGCAGAGGACATGTTTCAGCCACGCACCTCACAGTTTTCCTTATCCCTCCACCCCATCTCTCCTCACTGAACCTAGCTGGTTATGCCCTGCTATAGAGGTACCGTACGGGGAGAGTAGCCTACGCTGGGTTTAGGCCAAATTCCGAGCTCGGAACTCTCCCCTTGGACAGAATGCCAAATACGAACATTTTATGCTTTAAATTTACAGAATTTGATCATTTGTGAGTGTGAATTCGTGAAAAAGCAGAACTCTATTCATTCTTTTGATATCATATACTGACTGTTTGCATGTTCATACAACAGAATATTCTAGGGGCCATGGAACTTTTGTAAACATGTAAAAAAAAATATATATATATATATATATATTATTTTTTAGAAAATGTTGGCAGGGAAAGAGAGATTGCTATTTCAACTTACAATTAGATGCAAACTTTATTTCATTGATTGCACTTTGCATTAAGAATAAAGTTAAAGAATCTAACATTGATCACAACAGAGCTAACAGTAACTCACACTAACAGATTGAATGTACACTCCTTTGGAGTGTATCTGAGTTCTTTGGACCCAGATAAGATTTTATTAAAGATAAAAAGTGAAGTTTGTGAGCTTCCTGAATCTGTGTTATTGTGCATGGGCAGAATTGAATGGTTTTATAGTACACTTGCAGTAAGTGTAGAGCTCTGGCTGTCATGGTAAAATAAGGCACAAGCCTGATAATCACCTTTATTTATATAGCGCTTTTTACTATACAGATTGTTTCAAAGCAGCTTTACAGATATAACAGGAAAATCATGTTGTAATAATATTGTTAAATATAAAATGAAATGTACCCAACTAAGCAAGCCAAAAGCCAATGGCGACAAAGGCGAAGAAAGGCTACAGTCGCAAGGAACCAAAACTCCATCAGGTGACAGAATGGAGAAAAAAACTTTGGGAGAACCCAGGCTCAGTCAGGGGGCCAGTCCTCCTCTGGCCAACGAACGAACAGTGTATGATTAATTTGATATAAATTCTTCTTCCCTTTCACAGATCCTGTGATAAAGCAGTCTTCAAATATACCGTGTCTGAACCACAAGCCCTCAGTTGCAGAAAATGAGTCGTACTCAAAGAAGTGATCGTCCACTTCAAGATGAAGATGTGACATTCAGACTCTTCTGTTTCTTTGGTTCAGCCATTTGTAGGCCTAAGTTTGTATATAATGCATTATTCACTTCTGCACATTGTTTTTCTGTAACTTTTATTTGTATTTTTTCAGAAAATTGCATTGTGATGCTTATTTATTTAGTGATGTAATATTAATAGTGTACTTTTCAGTAATACAGGTATAACTGAAATGTTCTACAAAAAATATATATAAATATAGCTCTGGCATTGCATTTTTCGATCGATACTGATCGATACTATATTAAAGTTTTCTTGATTTGAAAGTATGTCTTAACATAACATAAATTTAATTATTTTTGCACTTTTAATATACCATTTTAAGTAAGCTACTGAATAAAACATCTTTATAATAAACCATTAGTTAAATGCTAATAAATGTGTATTATATATAAATGTTCTTGAAGTACATTCAAATTAAGCTTCAAATATATATGTACTTTAAGACATATAAAAGTATATTTATAATGAACTGTAAAGAAATACACTTAAATGTACTTGAAATGGTTACATTTTAGCACAATTTAATATATTAAAATATAGTGCAAATAGCTTAAAATTGATCTTAAGCATATCTTGAAATACACATAATATAGGCCTACTTGAAGTTGTTTCAAAATAATACATTTTACTGGGTGCATTGCTTGTATGTTTCGAAGACACTCATGATGAATTTGTAATGTAGTACTTGTAACACAAATAAAGTACACTTAAATATCACTAAGCATATAATTAGTCCATACAGGCATATACTTCAAATTATACTAAGTATACTTAAAGTTGTTCCACTAGTACACAAAAGTAAATACACTTAAAGTTATGCTTTACTGCAATTTAATTACTAAAATATACTTAGTACAAAATTAGTTGTTCCAAAATAGCACACTTCAAGTTAACTAATCATTAACATACTTGAAGTAGCCTATAGCCTGCTGATAAAAAGTCAAGCTACAAGTAGGCTATAGCTACTTAGTAAAAAACGATCAGTTTTAGAACGGTCAGAAACAATTATGATTAGACTACTGTCTGTCTGCACACGACATGCGGCACATCTACGTGCAACTGTGGGTACAGTATTGTTATGGGCCAATTCAAACCGGCCAATGGACCAGTTCAGCAGTGTCCAGTAGAGTCAAGTGCGCATCATCTTGCGAAAATATTTTTTCCAAATATGAGTTCGGCAATTTAAAACACAATTTATAGAAGGATTATCATGCTGCTGCACTCCTCGCTGTCAATAAAACATGAAAGGTAGCAGGCCTATGAAAGGTAATAGCCTATTCAAAAAGTAGTATTTTAATTAGCTACAGCCTATTGAGAATGAGGAGTCACGTGCCGATTTGGGCGGGGTCTGAGCCGGTCGGCCATGATGGGAGGAGACGCTATCGGTTGCCAGGGGCAACGCCTTCAGAACTTCACAGAGGCGCGACTAAACATGCCAGAAATAGCGAGAGAGAGACAACGCAGCGCAGTATTTGTTTACATTTCAGCGATACACGGCAGTGTCTTTGAAAGATATGTAGAAGGAAGAGAAATGAAAGTGGTTCTATCGGGTTTAACAATGCTAGCCAGCTTAGAGAAACTGCTTGTCGATAAACTGACAGCAGCAACAGTGAGCAAAGCATGATTTCAAAAGCAGTTCAGCACAGTACACCTTTTATTTAACACAAACGAACGAAATGAATACTCTGTTATTCAACTAGAGTTGTTTAATTTGTTATAGATATATCTGTACCGCGAAATGTTTTAAAAAGACACTTTTTTAATGACGTATGATTCGCATTGACAGGGGAATGTCCTGTCCGCCTAACGTCGCCTAACGCAAATGCACGTATCTGATTTATATCAGATTTATTTCCACATATGAATGAGGCCTGAAACATCAAGTATGACTGAATTCTCACAGTTTAATGTTACAGGTTTTAGGGTTTCTCTTGCACTCAGCCGCAGCAGAATTGTTCATAAGCTTCTAACGTTAATGACTTAAAGCTTCTGAACTCTTGCATTGTGTGGGCAGTAACGTTAGGCACTGATACCATAAACCAGGTAATTGACCATGTCAGGGTATGTGAAAGGTGGCAGTGCTTTGGGTCTTTCGTCCATTCTGTAGCAGGTCGTACGTGTCCATACTGTATATGTTGATGTCAACTAGTTTCTCTAAATGACGCTGCTTAGTGTTGTTATTTAGTCTCTCCCGATAGAGACCCTTTCCTTTTGCTTCATTTATTCCCAAGAAACTGTGCCTTATCGCAAAAATGCAAATAAATATCAAGCTGCTCTCCTTCTCTGTCACTATTTCTCTCGGTCTCACGGTCGAAGTAACCATGACAACGGATAGCGTATCCTCCCAAAATGGCGGATCCTTCCCACAATGCAACGCGGAGTTATACGCGTGACGTCACCTTCTCATTCTCAATTCAAATAGCCTAATTTTTGTTTAACTTCTAGATAATGACTCATTGGCCTATATTTTAGAGTGATCAACTCCATTAATGAGAGCAGGATATTTATGCTACATGAAATAGTAACAGTTTAAAATCTTTTTTTAACTTCATTATTCCGCTCACAAAACGGAAACATCTATTCTAGTATTAGGCCTAGATGCAGTTATCCACCGCCTAAACATATAGCTCTTCTGCACAATAACGATAAAAACTTGAACACAGAAACTCTTTTAAACGCCAAACCTGAACATTAAACATGATGTTTCCATTCACTCAAAAAAAGACAGAAAATAACACGTCACCTACAAATGTTGTCTCCAAATAAAACCGCGTAATTGAAGTAGCCTAGGCCTAATTCTTTTAAATTAGGCAGCCTTGAATCCTTTATTTTATCAGTTTTAACGGTTCCTCAATTGAGTCTCAAAGCTCCTTAAGATTCCTTTAAAAAAAGAGGAAAATGTAGGCCTTTCTCTTGCATGGTTTTATTAGTGAACTGTTCTCAGTATTTTTTATATTTGTAACACCGAACCACAATTTCTTTAATAAAATATACACACTATTCCAATTAACAAATTAAACTACGAAATTACGTTTTTACAAAAAGCGACTAGCCTATATTAAACGCATCATCTGTAGGCTGATTTGGAATAGGCTATAAAACAGTCGCATGAAAAGATAAAGAGGCATAGCCTATGCGAGACAGCCTCATGGAATAAGGCTAGCCTATAGGCTATATTGTAAGGATGCTTTCTTTTTTATAGGCCTGTGTTTTCATTTTATATATTTTAACGAACAGTTGTTATGCTGGTAAGTCAATGTGAAAGTGTAACTTTTTAAAAATATTTAGCCTAATTAATTTAATTTCTACTGATTAGCCTAAACAATAACGCTAATTCAGAAACACGATGCTCATTTTGTTTTAGATGTACATCATCAGAATATGGCATGCATTGAATATGGCATGCCTAATTAAAATAATTTACATTAGTAAAAATCAATA